>JAHXMU010000058.1:1262054-1405951 GCA_019455685.1 Philornis downsi | reverse complement strand
AAACTCACAATTTCAAAATTCGTATGTATGAAATTCGAAAAATGGTTGTAAACTGGAATTTCAATTGTTTGGTAATTCCTAAAAGTCTTATAGAATTTATGGAATTAAAAGAATCCAGATTACTCTTGTTATCTGTACGATACAATTTCACTGTTTCTTTGAATTGGTCTTGAAACATTTAAGATGTCAAGACTTCAAGATCCAAGAGTTCAAGATATCTAGATTTCAAGATTTCAAAATTTCAAGATTTCAAGATTTAAGATTTCAAGATTTCAAGATTCAATATTTCAAGATTTCAATATTTCAAGATTTCACGATTTCAAAATTTCAAGATTTCAAGATTTTACGATTTCAAGATTACAAGGTTTTAAGATTCCAATATTTTAATATTTCAAGATTTCAAGATTTCAAGATTTCAAGATTTCTAGATTTCAAGATTTTAAGATTTCAAAATTTTGAGATTTCAAGATTTTTAGATTTTAAAATCTCAAAATTTCAAGATTTCAAGATTAATATCGTTAATGATGTTGCTAGAAGTTTCTCAAAAGGAAAAAAATTTTGATGAAAATCCAAGCTTATAGGGCGCTTAATAAGGTAAGAAAGTGTTTGGTTTATAAATAAAATTGTAATGCAAATACAATTTCTTTCTTTAAATATTTAATAAAAAAAAACTGCAAACTAGCATTAATAGAGGTCCAAGTAGGGTTTCATCATTCCATATTTTAGAATTTTAATATTTAAGTGTGTTAAGTTTTTAGTACGTAAAGTGATGTATTCAATTATTATGTATATTTCTAACACTGAAAAAACGTTTGAGTTTACCTGTATTTGAATGATGCCTCAGTGTACTTTGTGTTTTTTTTTTCCTTCATCACACTCTTCTACCCCCTTTTCCAATAAAACGTAATCGAATGGCTTTGGACACAAAGAGTTAATTAAAATTTTTCTTCTTTGCAGAATGTGTCCATCACACGTGCGGTTATTCTATATAATTGAGTTTTCTTCTGAGAATATGAGAAGGTATTGAACTGATTTTCGTCTTTAAATTTATGAAATTTATGCGTTCATTTATGCGGTTCTTTTATCACACAATCATTAAGCGTAAATGCATAATGCTAGTAAAACCATAAAAAGAGTATTTTCAGTTGTTAAAAGTAGACGACATTATTGATGTTACTCAAGCGTGAATTTTACCATATGTCGGGGATACAATCCCGACAAGCATACGTGGAATATTCAAATATTGTGACAAATTCTCACTTACTGAAATAACTTGCATGTATTCATGGAATTCGTGGGCATACCGCTGATGTCGCTGTAATGTAATTCCGCGTGTGCGTTTCTTAAGAGTTGTTTGTATCTCATATGTAAATCCCGTTTGGAAAATGACATGGAGTTGAAAAATATTTCTACTATTAAAGGAAAATTCACCATCAACAAGTAAACAAAGCCTTTGTAACTGAATTGTCGTTACTTTATGCTTTCTGAAATATGTAATTCCCTTAAGGGAACGCAATAATTTCTCTACTACGGCTTTCAGAGGATAAAACAAAATTGAGTTTTTGCTCCGAGATATATTATTTCTTAGCCAAATGATTACATTAGGTGCGAATCGTAAAACCTCAAAATGCAGACATGCTGAGTACTTTTCTGTATAGCCGATATAGTTAATATATAGAATCCTGTCCAATTAATTAAAAATTCTAGCAAAAATATTACAACGTACAATTTCGTGTGACTACGCGACTGAAATTTAACAAGGATTATTTTCATAGAACAGTCGAATGGTCCATTTCAAATTCTCATAACACATTCTGTTAAAAAAAGTTCAACGTTTTTAAAAGTTCAACCATTTTAAGGTTTTGCTTAAAAGTGTTCTCCAAATTACTTTTGTCTCTAATTTTGCGCAAAGGTACTCTTTACTATACTTTAATCGGAACGAATTATTCAGAATTCTTCTCAAATTTTGTATTGCAAATAGAAAGGCTTACGCCTTTTGTATTAAAACGTATTAAAAACTGCGTGTATATGAATGGTACAGTCTATTCAAAAGTGGTCGCGATGTAGTGGAACAATAACTTCAACTGAATTTAAAATAGATAAAATAAAGAAATCGGTGACTTAAAAGCGTCATTTAAGTTTGAGAGAAATTGCAGCTGAATTTTTTATGACTCGGGGGCCAATTCGTACGATTTCACATGAATATTTGTGTAGGAAATGCGTTGCCGCTTGAGTAATTCCGAAAGATCTGAATTTTCATCAACAAATCAATCACGTAAAGGTTGTTGAAGACATGCTGGAATGAATCAATTCCGACTTACTTTCATAACAGGCATTACAATTGGACATGTGACTGAAGTTCACTAGTCTGACGCGCAAAACCGTCAACAAACTTCGGAATTGACTCTTTCAATTGAGCTCACATCGGAAAAACCTCAACAAAGACTATCAAAATTTGAAGTAATCTTGATTGTTTTCTTTGATCATCAGATGGTAAATAAAAAAATATTATCTGGGCTTTATGAAAGAATAAATTCATTATCTGGACTTTATGAAGAAATAAATTAATTAGAAAAGACAGGAAAATTCACGGATGAATGATGAATGAATGGTAATGCATTTTCTCACAATTCTACCATTGTGGGCAAATTTCTGGCCCAAAAGCTCAACAAATTTCAATAAATAACCAGTCTTTTTATTTGATACAGCTCCTGCTGTGATCTTTTCTCTTTCCAAAACCCAAATTATCAGTTCGACATACTCGTTTTCAGTGCTAACTAAAGTCTTCTTTCAGAAAATTCGTTTGAAAAATGCTTTGACGATTAGATTATTCTTTGGCATAATCATTATATATCCGAAAGGATTTGCATTGAAATCGATGCTATTATTTAATTAAAAATAATTATATGTTTTTGTGGCAACAGTAATACTATATCTGCAGTCTCCCATGTCACTTAATCTTTATTAAAAATACAAAAAACTAAGAAAAGCAACCAACTTTCTAAATAAAATGTTATATAAATGAAAAGGAAATCTTTCACATTCAAATCTTAAACATTTTTCTCGTTCTTATCTCATACAAGGCAGAGAAAACTGATATAAAATTGAAAGTATGTGTCAGATTCTATTTACGTTATAGAAATTATTTAAATTCTCCAAATTTTCATAACTTTACTCGAATAAATGAAGGTACGTACTTGTTTCATCCAGAAGGAAGTATTTAAAGTACCAAGTCTCTTTTGACCAAATGTGTTTCATGACTTATTAAGTCGATTAAAAGATGTGCGTCTGCCTCGCTGACTGATTGACTGACCAGCTGAAAAACCACTATCCCAGATCGTACACGAAGTTTGCACTACGGCTGTGTCAATCTAACTGCAAAATAAATAGACCGATTTTCCAAAATTCAAATTTTCTTCTGTAATCCCTAATCCGTAGACATCCCTAATATAATTGTTGCCTATTTTGTTTTTAGTTATTTATAGTTCATAATTGTCGATAAAACTTGAAATGTCAACCGATTAACTCTGCAACTTAAATTTAAATCATATATTTTTAAGTTTATTTTTTAAGTTTAATTTAGAGTATGTTGCGCCTTTGCTAAAATAAGATCTTACCGCGGAACGAAGCGCATTGCCACACTCCTCTCTTACAAATTGACCTATTTTCTTGAATTAAGTTTTTCCTCTGTAGTTTTTAATTAATAGACCGTAGTAGCCTAGCTTTATATTAGTTATATTGACTTATAAATTCCCATTTATAAACGTGCCCCTTCTGGTACCTTCCATATAAATCTTAGCTTGAATTCACTTAAATTTCGCATCATGAAGCGTACTGTCGGACTACTGCTTGTACTTCCCATACAAATTGATCGAATTATCAAAATTTATTTTTTGTCTCTGCAATCCATAGTTCGCAGACTACAGTAATTTCAACTTTTGTTAGTTGTATTGCGCTATAAATCTTGGTAAAATGCTAAGAAAACGATCGAACAACGAAGTTCCCATACAAATTGCCTAATTTAGTCCAGAGTGTGGAAAGGCGAGAGTCTGCCAGACGGAGTGTAGTAAACCCTTAGGTTTTTTTTTATAAAAAAAAAACTGTGAATAAAGCAAAAAAGAATCTAATTATATTTGTGCTTTCATTTAACTGCACTAAATTCCACCAAATTTTGATAAAAGTGAAGAGTTTGCCAAAGTAAGATACCAGAATGAAAACGGAGCGCATTGCCTTACCTCCTTTGATACTTTGAAATCGTTCGACTTTCGGGAATTCCATATTTACTCTGTACGACGTTGTAGCCTAGACTCCATTGTAATGACACCGAACATTGGATCACCGAACCCTCTCCGATAGCTTCTTTGCGATTTGTCAAATGTAATCCAGATATTTTCCGACTCGTATTTTTCAAAGTGAACTTTGTCGCTCGAATGAAAACGGAACGCATAGCCACAATTCTTCCGATACTTCCCTTACAAGTTGACCGATTCCTTCGAAATTCTGTATTTCTTCTGTTATTTCTAATTGGAATACCGCACTAACCTAGGTTTTTGTCACTAAAATTTAAAGAAAACCGGTCGAATAACTGAACCTTCTCGGGTGGCTCGTACATGTTTTACCAAATTAAACCCAAATTTTATTTGGTTCACATCTTTCATAGTATGTGAAAACGGACTGCACGCCACTGAGCTTTAGGCTACCACAAATACAAATTGTCCGGTTAAGTAAAAATTGGCAGTTCGGTCATAATATCTATGAGGAAAACTTTTTAAACTTCACTTTAATTCAGAGTATTTTTTTTTTTTTTTTTTTTGATAAAAATTTATTGATTTGCTCGCCTTTCCTGACACTTCTATCACTTTGCGCCAACGCAAATGAATGTTGGATAAAAATACAGGGTGCCCGTCGGGCAGATATAACACTTCTTTTTGCCGCCATTTTAGTAAACATAAGTCCTGACAGTTCATATTAGGAAGTCGTGAAGTAGAGACGTGGCAAATTCATTATGGAAAAATATTCGATGAACCAACGTGTTTTAATCGTTAAAACATTTTATCAAAATCAACCATCGATTACTGCAACGATGACGTGAAATTTTTGGGAGAAACAACGTGCCGACAAGACGCACTATTTATCGTGTAGTGAATGATTTCGAAGAAAGAGGGTTTGTAGCTAATGGGGCCAAGAATGGACCACAACGTATTGCAAGATCGGGTGAAAACATTACTGCTGCTTAAGAAAGTGTTCTAAGCAATCCATCAACATCAATTCGACGCGGTGCTCAGGTCTTCAAAAAACAACTATGGCCACAATTTTGCACAAGGATTTGCATCTGTTTCCATTTAAGATTCAGTTGATACAGGAGCTTCTTCCACAAGACCATTTACACCGCTGTAGATATGTCAGTAGGATGTTACAGCTCGCCCATGACGACCCCATGATGAACCCACATTTTCATTTGAATGGATATGTGAATAAACAGAATAGTCGGTTCTGGGGAATGGACAACTTTCGAGTTATTCATCAGTCACCTTTGCATCCATTAAAAGTGCAATTTGGTCAGGAGGAATCATTGAACATTACTTCTTTGAAACTGAAAACGGCGTAACGGTAACTGTCGATATAGTGATGTGATTGAAAACCTCTTAACTCCACAACTGCTTGCTTTGAGCTTGATTAACATGTGGTATCAACAAGATGGTGCCACATCGCATACGGCCAGGATTACAATGGAATTACTGCGAGACCTCTTTCCACAACAGGTTATTTCAAGAAATGGTGATGTTGATTGGCCTCCACGGCCGCCTGATTTGACTGCTCCGGACTTCTGCTTCGGACATCAGAAAAGCAAACAAACCAGAAACGCTTGAACAACTCAAACAAGGTGATGAAATTAATGAACTACCGCTTGAAATGTGTGAGAATGTAATGAAAAATGTGCTCAAAACGGCTTGCATGTGTGAGGATGGCAGAGGCGGACATTTATCTGATATTGTATTCCACACATAATTGTCGACATTAAATAAAACATTTATCAATATAATATCCATTCTCTTTCATTTAATCAAAAATTATAAACGAACAAAGTAATACCTTCCCGACGGACACCCTGTATATGTAAGTCAGTACGCCGGACTGAAAATTCGATCCCAATTGTAAATTCATTTGTGATTATAATCATTTTAATGATATGAAAATTCTTCCACGAGCTTTCGTCGCAAACACTACTATAAACTTTCATAGAAATCACTGTCTAGTGATAACAAACTGAAATTACAACAGATCGTATGGTTTAAAATGGTAGCAATTTTGACTTTTATGAGGTCACTTATTTTCAGTGCTAGAAATTGGCAGTAGAAACTTGCCTTGTAGTATAATCTGGTTGGGACATTATAATTCACCAATGAATCAGAAACTGTAGATGGATTTTCCACACAACAATTTGCCAAAGCCCTGATCAACATTTACTTTGTACCATATGGCATTTGAACTAAGCTCTTAATTTAATAATTTGTCTTTTTTATACTACTTCAGCTTTTTTTCTAAATTTTCTGTTGGTATTCATCTCTGTTACATCTCTTCCCTTCCCACTGCACCATATTTTTCACTTCTCTTATATTTTTTTATGGTCAAATGAATACAAATGCGATTTGCACTTTGCTTTTCAGTGTTAAATTCAATTTATATTCATATTTGTGCACACATTTTTGAGTCTATTATTCGTAGATTTACATATCATCTCCTCCATCTTTATGCTCAGTATTCATCTTCATTCATACACTATGAACAGTTTTCATTCTTTTTTTTTCATTTGCGTGTTAATCTTACATATGTACTACCACTATCTGGAATGTATATAACTGGTACGTATGAATGTTTTAGAGCTATTACATTTTGCATGACAACAAACGAATGGGGAAAAAAAAAACGTTTTTCATCATTCCATTTTTTTCATCGTTATGAAAATAAACTTTTGCACCGTTTCCATTTATCCCCAAACAATTCAAAAGACATTCATGCAATGAACTTGATTTTTTCCTCTGGCTCTACTTTCGGGTGTGTTTGTGCCTTTATTTCACTTTCAATTTGTCACGAATAGAGCTATAAATCTCAGCAGAGAACAAAAAATCACACATGTATAAGCACTTTCAGTGCATCCGTATCCGCTTACTATTTCAGCGTTGTACAAATAAGAATTTTGCGAAGAAATTCAAACGTCCAGATCAACCAAATTGATAGTACGGCGGACTATTTTAAAAAATTCCAGGGGAATTTAATAGATTTTAAGGTGGCGCTGAAGCAATGCATAAATATCCGTTGTGCGATTTCTACTGGTTCCTGCATCATACCTATAGATGTAGCTTTAGCGAGGCAAAATATGAGTAAGATAAAAAGAAAATGGCCTAATTGTTTTTGATCATATTTGTGGCAGCCGATTGACTGGCTGGTAGACACGATACCTGTCATAATGATTTGGGGTCCGGCCCTTCGGGGCATCCCATACAAATGACCGATTTAAACCGTATATCTTTACGTTCATATCTTTCAAATAACGTATTCAAATTTGGTATACGTTATGGATTTTCTAGGGTTTATCACAAAAGAAACAAAAACTTTCTAAAATCCCTAAAAATTTTCCAAAAATCCGTAAAATTAGCTATCACTCCTGATAGGTCAGGAGTCATATTCGATTGAATCAAAATTTCGAGATTTTGAACTCATATAACTGGGCAACTTCTGGCATGTTAAACTCACGTAACCGTTTATTCGGAGATGGTAAAGAATTTTCTCTAAGTCAATAATATATTGTTTCTGTTTTCGAAGTGAGGGTGAATGAGTTTTACGGTAAGAGAGTTTACACGCATTATAATTTTAGACTCACTAAAAGAGATCCATTATTTCACGATGATTTCGAACGACAGTTTTGCTAAATAAAACAGTATTGGACCTTGCCGTTATGTACGAAATACAATGTCATTTTAATGGCCGTCTCTGGATTAGTTGCGCAAGTGGATCTTTTTGAGGTAGTTTTCGACCACTTTTTCGCACATCTCGGATGGTATCCCGGCCATAACTTGAAGATTTTTGTTTTCAAATACTCCAATGTTTAGGGATTATCCATGTAAACATAGTGTTTGACGTAGCCCCACAAAAAAAGTCTAACGGCGTCAAATGGCAAGATCTTGGTGACCAAATGACGTCGCCACACCGTGAAATTAAGCTTTCTGGAAACACCACATGCAATGAGACCAAAATCGGTAATGCTGCGTGGCTTTTGGCAGCATCTTGTTAAAACCACGCATTGTCATAATCTTTAATTGCAGGCCAAAAATGTCGGGTATCATACGGCTATAACGCTCTGAATTGGAATACGGATTATCCGCCACATATTCACTAACAGAAGCGATATTTTCAGCAATGCGTACATTTGCGATGATGCACAGGCCTGACCACATCTGTAACGCTTCCAGTCTTTTCAATTTTTTTTTATAATCGTGCCAATTTCTTGCACAGTAGGTCGATTATGACCACCATAATCACCCCGTAATGTGCGAAAAGTGCCTATGTTTAAATCAGCCTATGTTTTAAGTATTTTTATGCATTTTGCAAACATTTCATTAAATAAATAACACTTCAGATCAGGTATTTAACAGCTGACAGCCCTGCCTGATCAGTTTTGAAACCACTAAATGGATAACCCTGTGCCTACCGATTGTTCGTCAGTCCTTCAAAGATTTTCAAAAGTAGTGTTTGAGGATGAATACGAACCGCCTTCCAAACAAACGAACCAATTTTACAAAACGCAGATTTCCAACGTGATCCTAACACGAGACCTTAATATTTATCCAATGCCAGCAAATCGACAGGATAACAATGCACCTGGTTGTACTTCTTTTATAAACGACCGACTTAACCCACATATTGTTAGATCCACGTAGTCGACACTGGCTATCATATGCATGATTGCAGATTCAATCTAGCAAACAGCCACCTATCTTTATTTGACTGGCGTTTATCCCGATGTGCCTGATGAATTCTTCGAGCAGTCCAGCAATCGACAAGTCTGTGAAATGCTTTTCAAATGGTGACGTTCGAAATCATTGTCCAATTGTAGGTCCTTTTATGTGAGTCTAGAAACAGAATGCGCATAAGCTTACTGGATTTCGGAAGCTGTTCCATATATCATTCATGGTTTGCAAGAGAATTTGTTTTTTTTTTTCTTAAACTCACATCTTTTAAGCCATCAAACTAAATTCAATCAAATTTTTAGATATGAAGGGTTTGCTACGGTAGTGTCAGAGAATGGAAATGGACTTCAATACCCCTCTGATACCTCCCATTCAAATTAACCGATTTCTAAAATAAGATATTTTTCCCGAACTGCTAACTCACAGACAGCAGTTACGTGTTCATTGTGTTGCTTTACAGTGTCTAACAAAATTGAAAAAAATAGCCAAGTCACCGCTCCCCTTTTGGTATCTCCCATACAAATGACCAGTTTACCCTTTTATTCTTATTAAACTGGTCATGGAAAATATCAAAAGGGGAGCGGGGAGCGACTCGGCCGTTTTTTTTTTCAATTTTGCATACCTAAAATGTAGTTCCGTTGAATTCGACTAAGTTTAATATACAAGAAATGGAAATCTGGAAATTAAAATTGGCTACAGTACCATGTCCATTAGGGTACCTCCAGTATAAATTTACCAATTCATCGAAATTGCGAAATGCGTAGACTGTAGTTACTTTAATTAATTAATCAATACCATGTCATTGTACTGTCTGGTTAAATGTGAAAAAGTCGATGAAGTCCCTTCAGGTACCTCTCATACAAATTATCTTACTTAATCCCCGTGCTTCTGGAGTCGGGACATTCATTCAATTGTACTAAATAAAGTATTGGATATTAATTCGGGGTATTTGTTTGTAAGAACATAGGACTTTATTACGCCGCTACTACCAACTCGCACGCCTGGCCATCAATATAAAATGACATTGGGTGCAAGTATATGTAAGTTAGTTCAGCCGACTGATATTTTTATACTGATTTAGATAATTGATTAAAATAAACCTCAGAAATTAGCCCTTATTAATTATTAATTAAATTAAATCATTTCAATTATTATTTGCATAGCAAAATTTGTCAAAATTCTTCTTCTTCTTATGTGGCGATTGGAATAGACATCCATATCTATTTTACGCCACCCGTACAAAATAATTTCGGGTACTTCGACCTTCTGCGCTTCTCCCCCAATTCGTCACGCCAAGCTTTGATAATATTTCAAAAACTTGGTCCTTCCAATAGAGTTTTGCGCCGTTTATTGAGTTCCTCGTCGAAAACTTTCCGTGCCGGATCATTTGGGTCCATCCGCATAACATGACCCAGCCAACGCAATCGCTGTATATTAATGCGTTTGACCACGTCGATGTCGGCATATAGCTCATACAGCTCATTGTTCTTGCGACGCCGATACTTTCCGTCAACGATGAACAGCCCATATATTTTCCTCTCGAAAACTGCCAGTACTGATTTATCTGCTTGCGTCAAAATCCAGTTGCTTAAAATCAGTAATGGCTCATTCAGACAGGTCAAAATTACACTTTTAGTTTAACTCCGTTGAAATAGAAACGGAACAAATATATTCTCATTCTTTGCATAAGTTGATAAGTGAATTTGCATATACGCATCCAATCTTTTATTTTCGTCCACTTTCTTTCCTGTTCTAGCTCCTAGTAGTACCAATTTTCAAATATCCTTTTTTATACACTCCCTTTCCTACAATGCCGCTTGAGAGTACCAATGAGCATTTAAATTTTCATGATACCAGAATTAAACGTATATTCCGGTCACTGCTACCATTATAATTTTTTTACCAAGTTCTTACTCCTAAAGGAGCGAATTTGAAAGTTTCTTCCATATCAAACGCTTATTCTGTAAGAGGAACATGGACATAGACTTTTATGATTCTAGATATAACCGTTTGAGCAGAGCAATCGTAAAGGATTTGACCTTTTTTACCCTGTTTTATCCATAAAGGCGAGAATTTTAAAAATTCTTTCTTATTGCTTGCTTAATCTGGCTACAACCACTTGAACTGGATGATAGTACAAGATTTGTCCCTTTTTACCCCGTTTTTACAGCTAAAAACACCTATTTGGAAAAATTACCTATTTTAGATTTCGGCTGTAACTGTTTGGGTTGGATGACGGTACCAGATTTGTATCTTTTTATCCTCTTATCGCCTTTGAAATTACGAATTTCGGAAGTTACCAATTTCCTTTCATATTGCATGCATACTCTGGAATGGAAATATGGATACTAATTTTCATGAGTTTAGTTGTAGTCGTTTGAGATGGGATGATCGGTTTTAATTTTTCCAGCCTGTTTTTACCAATAAAGCACGAATTTTGAAAAATCCTTCGCCACCACTTGCTTATTCAGGAAGTTTGGTACAGACACCAATTTTTATGGTACTAGTTCCAGTCATTAGATTTGGCCGATAGTACCATTTTTGTTCCTTTTTACCCAGTTTTTATCCCTAAAGGTAAGAGTATTGAAAATTCCCCTATTTCCGCCTGCTTGCTCTGGAAGAAGAATATGGACAACAATTTGGAATGTTTCTAATTCTAGCCGTTTGAGCTGGGCGATGGTACCAGATTTGTATTTCCCCTGTTTTTGTTCGTAAAGGTACGAATTTTGAAAAATCTTTTCTTATTGCGCAGTTACTCTATAAGGATATATGTACCCCAACTTTTAGTCTTAGTTATTTGGTCTGGGCGATGATCAGTCAGTCAGTCAGTAGCAAAACAATTTTACAAATATAGTAAAGCTCTATAAAAAAAAAAAAATAAATAAATAAATAAATAAATAAATAAAATTTATTCGCAGGAATGAAATTTTGATTTGTTGACATAATTTTTCCAAAACATTCCACCGTTTGGTGGACATCTAGACAGTTGGTTTCAATACTTTCAAGTATTAAACGGCTCACAAATAAACTGTAAAAACTGCAAGCTGTATGTCCCCTTCAATATCCTATTCAAAGATGAAATTTTACCATTTCGTACAGTTAGTCTATTTTAAAAGTCGCTGAGGCACGAAGTCTCAAAAAGTATCAAAATGTGCACAAAAATATCAACCTTAACAATCGAATGTAATACCCAGTGCATTCTACCAATACAAATTAGATTATATCATAAATTAAATTTCTACGTGTACAAAAGCCCGAAGAAAGTTGGACACCTCTGACTCTGTGTGCGTAATCATAACTACATATACATTTACTTGGAGTTACCATATCGTACTACTACTACTACTACCACTACAACTCATATTCATTTGGTTTACTACTATTATCACCACTTTTGCCTGTACTCTGACTATTATCACCATCGCCTCTACACTACTACAACATTTCGCATTCTAGTTGGTTAAGAGCGTTGCGATTCTACACTTTTCACCGGCTGAGGATGTCTTCCTGTCATCGCAAAAGAATAGAGAATAGAGGAAATCAAATCACAGCGGAAATAAAACTGAATTTACCGATTTCACTCCATGTCTGCCGGTTTCACGCATACACTCTCGTATACTTGTTCAGATTTCAATGCAGATGAGGTGAAATGAAAGGAACACCAAATACCCCTAGCATGCTTATCTATAGAGATTTTAAATTGTCATACAAGAAGGGTAACCGAAATTTCTGCTGGCGCACATATGCATGAAAGAAATATAAAGAAATTCAGGGATATGGAGTGCATAAATTCAAAAACAATTACAACCTAAATTGAAAATAAATTATTGCAATGTTTTGAATATTCGGCTGCTTACAACTATGGTAAAATAGAAAACATTATTAGGAATAGGTCAAGGTGATTCTGGCGGCAACCGAGGGCAAAAGCAGGTCTATGAACAAGTATAACACTCGTTTAGTATGCTGAATGAACATAGATATCTGCTACCAGAGTTGTCAATTAAGTTTTGAAAAATACCAGTGAAAGGCCGCAGTCAAGTCTGCCAGGCCTACGGGCGCTGCCACAAGAATCGCCTCCCGGAGAAATGGCCATGCTGTCGTCCTTGAGGAGATGGCGGCTTATATGCGGTCTCAAGCAGAGGTTCTGAAAATCCTGGGCGGGGGTGAACAAGGTCCCTGCTCGGACGCCAAAATGCTTGCCTTAAGCTTTTTTAAGACTTTAGCGAACCCAAAAAAAAAAAAAAAAAACAATATTTGAGCTGTTCAAGTAAAAAGATTTGTCTCGAAAATAAATTGAAGACCGGTTGGTTTCGTATCTAATTCACAAGTGCAGTTTATTCTATATTTAATATGGCCTTAGATTACAGTAAAACTACAGTAAGAAGAATTTCCCAAGCCTTGAAGACGAATACCAAAGAAAGTAGAGACAATTGACAGGACTTTAACGAAAGATTTGACAAGTAATTCATAAGCAATTCATTTGAAAGGAGGAAAGACAAAAGGCTCGGGAAACGCGAAAATTGTTGTAGAAATGCTCTAACAACCGGGTTATTAATTTGTCGGTTTTAGTTAAATGAAACACACATAAAGCTTCATGATTTCGATAAAACTTTTATTTCATAATAATGCTACAATGTCATATAAATGACCGCCTCCGGATTGGTTGCATCAGTGGATCCTTTTGAGGCAGATTTTGACCACTTTTTCGCACATTTCGGGCGGTATATCGGCGATAACTTGACGAATGTTGATTTTCAAATGCTCCTACGTTTGGGGATTATCCGCGTAAACACGCTCTTTGACGTAGTCCCACATAAAAAAGTCTAATGGCGCCAAATCGCATGCTCTTAGTGACCGATTGACGTCGCCAAAATATTTAAAATTGCGCTTTCTGGAAAATTTCCATGAAATAAAGCCAAAATAGCTGGAGTTGACTCACATTTGAAACAGCACTTTTGTAATAAGTTTTAACTATTTTTGCGTGTTATTCAGTTGTTTAACGATCTATATTCGTAAATGGCAAACCATTCATTAAATATATACCACTTCAGATGACAGGTATTTAGCAGTTGAGAGTTGAAACCCTTAAGTGGATAATCCTGTGTAATATCACGATTTTATTCCACAGAACGTTTGTCAAATGAGAAAATTTTTGCGGAGACTTGGAAAATTCATCTTACATGAAGACATTGAATTGAAAAGAAACATTTTTTATAATCTTCGACTTGGAGTATCTCATCATCGATGTGCCGATTTGCTCGCTTCGACTTTTAACAACGAAACATCATCCCGCGCCACAGTGAGTCATGTGAAGAATTATGTCAAGGGATTGGAAAATCGGCTGCTGTTCCAAAAAATATCGATCTCATGATGTGTCTTATCTAGAAATTAGGACATGAATGGGCCTTAGTTAGATGCCTGCATTTAATCGTTTGGTTGGCGGGCTCATGGAGTTTTAGTCGCTATGAATCACTTCGACGGGAAGCGTCGCGCATTTCGCGTGCGCGCATTTTACAAGAACTCTCGTTCATATATGGCTACTAGGCGACTATATTGTGCTAATTATGGACTACGGCGAATTGGTCAAGCTCCGAGTGCTAATTTAATTAAAATATGGGTAAAGCGTTTTGAAGAGACCGGTTCAACATTTAAACCACAAGCAAATGGTCGCCCAAGAACATCTAGGACCGAAGACAATGTTGAGAGAGTTATGGAGTCAGTACGAGGAAATCCGCAAATGTCGACTCGCAAGAGATCGTCTGTCTTACAATTATAGCGACGAAGTTTGCAACGAATTTTAACATTGGATCTTAAACTGCATCCATATAAGCTGCAATTAACACAAGAATTGAAGGAGTCTGACTTTATAGCAAGGCTCGCATTTGCTAATGAAATGCTTAATCGATTTTCCAATTTTGACAATATCCTTTTCTCTGACGGGGCTCATTTCCTTATGAATGGGTTCGTAAACCATCAAAATTGTCGTTACTGGAACAGTGAAAATCCAAAAATCAAACACCAGAAACTATTGCATAGACCTAAAGTGACAGTATGGGCAGCAATCTCTGGCGGAGGAATAATTGGTCCTTTTTTCTTCGAAAATGCGCGGGGCCAAAACGTCACGGTTAATACGGAACGCTATGTTGAGATGTTGGACGGATTTCTGGCTCCAGAAATTGAAAGTTCCAGAATAGTGAATTCCAGAACTTGGTTCCAACAAGATGGAGTTACCTGTCACGCATCAAATGACATGGCGGTGGTGAAGCAGATGTTCCCTGGCAGACTGATTTCGAAAAGAGGTGATATCCCATGGCCCCCACGTAGTCCAGGCTTGACGCCTCTTGACTTTTTTTTTTTTGTGGGGATACCTTAAACAAAAAGTCTACAGTAATAATCCAAGAAACATCGTTCAGCTCAAGGAGAATATCCGTGGTGAAATGGCAGTCATTACACCAGTATTACTGAAGAAAATTTTCAATAATTTTCATTTGCGGTTAGAGGAATGCCGTCGTAGAGAGGGTCACCATTTAGATGATGTCATTTTTAAAAAATAAACTGTATTTATTACTCTACAATGCCTTAGATTTATTTTAACCATACCTTTTGTATTTATTTTTTAATTTATTTTTTAAATATGCACGTTCTATTGCGCCACCCTGTAGCACATGATGCACTTAATCTTTTGCATGGTTACCTGATCCATCGGAAAAACAGGACATCGTGTCACCGTGGCTATAGTATTACTTCGGAATCGTACTCCACCATTTCTATATATAGAAAAGTAAAGCACAGCACACCGCCTATTACGGATCATTCTCCATCCTGACAATACGAGCTATTTTTTTGGCACTAAGAACATCTAACTGCTGAGTTATCCGCCGTACAAATGATTGATTCAAATTTTCAAGTTACTGAGTTCGGAAAAAGCGATTCGAATTTGATTTAAATTCATGCAAAAGTATGCTGACCTTCATTCAGAGTGATTTGAAAAACTATACAGCTATTTCCGGTAAACTCACATTCTTTTGGTATTGAACCGATTAAAGTATCTTCCTACCTCAGATATTGGAATATTGCGGCTAATATATGTTGTTAAAGGCTAAACAGGAAATTAAATTATGGGAATTTTATGGGAGTCTTCGAGAAAAATATTCTACGAAAAATATGTCCATAATGTGAACATAGCGTCATATGAACCGTGAGCTGCATACTTTCGAAACATAGTGATCACTTTGGATGTGTCCATAGGCGTAAGAAGGGGGGTGCTGGAGGGGGCTAAGCCAGTCTTTTTAGCGCCTCAGAGTTTTCAGACTATGTTCATTGACAACGACTAAAGTTGACAGTATTCAAATAAAGAAATTTGTTTTGATGTGTTTTTCAAACGAATCGAATATCCAGCAGCGAAGTAGCTTATGCGATGATGGCTCCATCTACTAAATTATGTAGAAAGTTGCCTACTACGCTATACATTACATGGTCTTTTACGTCAGAATTGGCGATCCAGCTGATCATGTAAACAAAAACAAGGCAATACGTATGTAAGTACAAACAATAATGTAAGCTAACCACGTTTAATTCTTCGCAGTACATTGAACAAGTTTATTCTAAGCAAATTTGCTGCCATCGGTAAGAATTTCTCTTTAAAAGTAAACATTCTCATAAGCCTTCTGAATTTTTGACATGAACAAAATTCAAGATATTGGATCGTTTTTCAAATCAAAAAGGGTTTCAAAAAGTTTTAAAATCGCTGAAGAAGCCAATGTAACAAATTTGCTAGATGGCAATAAATATGTGGCATCTGGGCCGACAATATTTGGTTTCGATAAAGCCATTATTAAACCAGCAAGTGAAATTAATTTAGAAGCAAGAATTACTGAAGAAAGTCCTAAAACAAATGGCCTAATGTAGGAGCACAGAATCTACCAAATGATTTACGTACAAAGGAGAGTGGGCCACAGCAGTAAAAAATTAAAATTAAAAAGGTCACGGATGACAGACAGAATAGATCCTTTTCTGCTAAATATTATGATGTGCATGAATGGCTAGAATATAGTGCTGATGCCGAAAGGGCATTTTGTTTCGTTTGCCGCAATTTTGGACTTAGAGAATCTCGAGAACAAAATGAAAAGTTTATAGTGTCTGGATTTGATAAATGTAAGAAACTGAGTGAACGCTTGAAAAAACATGATCAGTCGGCGCATCACACACAGTCTTTTCAAACGTACAAGGTGTACAAAATTCCATCTCAAAATGTGCAACGACATATTGTTCAGCAACATTCACTACAAATAGATGAATATCGTGAATATATAAAGAAAGTTATAGACATATTATTACTTTTGGTGCGTCAAGTCCTCCCCTTCCTCTACGGGGGCATAGAGAAGGCCCAAAATCCACAAATAGGGGCAATTTTTTGTAATTTGCAGCGCATTTCGCAAAGCACGTTCTATCATTCCCATTCAACGAAACTACAAATTATTGCAGTTCCGACATTCAAAACGAATTCATTGAAATATCTGCAAATGCTGTAATCACTGTAATTCCTCAAAAGAGTTAAATCATGTGGATTTTTCTCTTTGATGGTAGATAAGGCCAGATGTTTCAAAGAACAACAACTATCGATTACAATAAGATTTGCTATCGACTTGGAAATAGAAGAAGATTTTCTAGGATTTGTGGACTGCTCTCTAAGTAGAGACGCTAATTCTTTACAAAATCTTATTTTGCATTTTTTGTTTTAACATGTTGAAAGAAAAAGTTGACAAAAATATACGAGTATATCCAAATATTTTCAAACTTCTACAAGTAGCATTAAGTCTCCCTAAAACTCCGATGGCTGTGAAAGAAGCTTTTCTGCAATGCGTACAAAACTCTAGCACAATGAATCTGATGAGCGGCACGGATTAAGGCGACTAACTTTTCATTGAGGGTACCAGGTTTTTGAGAACTTCTGCTATGCGGCGAATGAATTGCAAAATGGAATTTATATAGTTAACAAATAGTTCGACATTCAAATTTTTTGAAATACATGCAAGTGAACTTTCTAATATTTTTAAGTATGTAAAAATTGGACCGAATAGAACATTATTTATTTTATGTAATAAATCAATACTTCCTTATATTAAAATACAACCTCTACGAAACATACGTTTAATATACGGCAGTCGGGACCCGAAGTGTTACCAATTTAAAACGTTGTAATTTTATCAACTTTGATTTTGTACATAAAAACTTCAATTTTAAGAAAAATATGTTTTTATATTCGATACAGCCACCTTCAGTGCAGATAACAGCATCAATTCTCTCTGGAAAAACTGCGCACGTTGCATAAATGTGGCGTGATGGTATTTTATCTTATTTCAGTTGACATTTCATTCTTCAGAATGGGCCATATGGAAAAATCTATAATAACGGAAATATGGTGGCCACAATCGTGAAGAAATGAAACTGGGAACTTTTTCTGGTAAATAACGTTGGGTCTCACGAGTTTCGTGAGTTGACGCCCGGGTCTTGTTGAAATTTCAAATTTTTTCTACCGAATTGTTGATGTGCCTAAGGTAACAAGGCATAGTTTAAAATCTTAAATCTTAACCGTAACGATGCTTACATGCATTTGTTAAATCTTGAAGATTCTATTTTATAATGATTCAGTCATATTTAATTTTTTAATACCAAATACACAGTAATAACACTGCTGGTGTAAATTTAATCTCAATTACACTTTTTAACTGTGACGTAAAACGATATGCTTCCGTAGGCCAACAAACAACATGATATTCCGACGCTTGTCAAAAACTGAGCTCTCTGTCATTATCCGTTTGGTTACAATAATAGCCTAAAGGTGGTTACACTTCGAGCGCCTACCTCTGTGCAAATTATAGATAATATAGAAATTTCAGCCAGATGAACTGCCTTACATATACCTGCATCCGAAAAGAAGTGGCATATACTAGGTTTTGTAAACAAATTCTCCGAAAGAAGGAATAGTAAACGAAGCAAAACTATAAGTTAGAAATTTGAAATTATAGGGGAATCACCTTTATTGCTAAATAGGCCAGATTGTGTGAGTGGGAACCTAAGAGGCGTGGCAATGCAAAGGATTTTCTAAATGCCAGAGGCTTGCTAAAGTATTTTAAATGAAAGGTATGAATCTGGAGATATATGGGTTAAATTAAGTATTTTATGTGGGAGTTACTAGAGAAAACCTGGTTACCCTGTTGAATCTTCAGAATATTACTAACCATAATAAGCAATATTGACAAACATTTAATCAAATCCAGTTAACGGATTGGCGATTACAGCGAAATAATCAGTCATATAAATTGAGAGGTACCAGAAGGCTATGCCCTCCGTGATCATTGCCAGAACTCAGGCTAAACTAAGCCAGAACTAAAACCGAACTTGTGATGTCTGATAAATACAATACAACTTCTTGAAAGATACAAACCCCAGAATATATGGGTTATATCGGTCATTTGTATGGAAGCTACCACCAGAAACGTGGTTTCTTAGATAATTTTGCACCAGTTCGACAGATGGACTAGCAAGTGCCAGCTACTTCATACTCGTTATTCCTCATTTTAATTAAAAAATAATTCAGAAGTTGAATTCCTCCGCAATTTATTTAACACCGATCTCTTTACAAATTTATTCTATTGATAGCAATGGTTTAATCAAGAAGTTACTATTTTTTATCCCATATCTAGTTGTGCTCCTGATAACTCAAACTTCGGAAAATACAGCTTACTTTATTGCTACTTCATAAGCGCGATTCCACATTTTAAGTAAAAAATGGTTCATTATTCATCCAGTTCATTCAAAGGTATACGTCATTTGAAGCGGAAAATGTAATACCCAATAGGAAATATATATTTTAACAAAACATGTTTCATGATTTTCTGAATCGATTAAGCGACGCCCGTCTGCCTGGTTGATAGACAGGATGACTGTCGCTAATCTCCATTTTGACATTTTGTATTCAGTATCATGCAATGTCATAAATATTAGTCCACTGTATTGCTTTGTACTGGTTAGTGGTATTCGACTCACTGTCAGTGGAGTCTGCCAAATTTTACTATTCTGACTTCAACGATTTATTCAGATTGCTTTATTGTTACTGTAGCTCTTTAGTCTAGACGACAGCATCGTCTTTGTTCCCTATCATTTATGGATTTGTCTTAAAAACGCGATTTTCATAAAATCCGTTTTTAAAGTGTAAACTGGCAGCAAGAGGAATAAACTTCTTTATATCTTCAGCCCTAAGTTCTAGTCCGATTCAATTTGTAACCCATTTATTTCCTGTTTGATTTCGAACATTTTTGTTGTCATTACGTTTAATAACAGAACATATACTTCTAATTGCACAACCCCTGTATCTGTCATTTGGCTCCAGGCTGCTGTGCCACTTATGGCTCTTTTCTTCCTTATTGTATCGTCTTAAAAGGACGAATTTCAAAATAGCTACTAGCATTGTGCTGCTACAACCTAAATGGTATTCATTAATGGTTTTAGCTTCAGTTATTTTTAATGGTCCAATTTGTAGTTCCCTAATTCCCCTAAAATTTTAGAAAATTCCTCTTCATCGCGCTTATATCTTGAACAAATAATTCTCATTCCCAATTTCATGATTTTAACTTTTGTCCAATCCGTTGCACCAATTTTGTGGCAACTGTTCGGTCACCTTAAAGTAGATCTTGAAGAATGTCTTTTTGTCGCGCGCCTACCCCGTAACATAGGGTGACTGTTTAAGATTTAAGTTTTTCAGGTTGGCAGCACTGATTGGTAATGGCGTCCAAACGTCATCTGTCAAAGTGAAAAGTGTACAGTATACTCTGACATTTCGTCATGGAAAGACTATCAAACGAGAAACGATTGCAAATCGTTGAAATTTATTACCAAAATTCTTGCTCAGTGACAAATGTGCATCGTTTGATACGACCATTTTATGGTCGTCATAATCGACCCGCTGAATCAGCAATACGTAAAAAAGCAAAACTGTCGAATCTAGAGTGATGAACAGCCACATGCCATACATGAATAACCGATGCATCCCGAAAAAACGACAGTCTGGTGTAGTTTATGGGCTGGTGGCATCATCGATCCATTTTTCTTTAAAGATGACCGTGGAAGAAACATTACCTTCAACATCAAATGATATCGAGCCATGATACGCGATTTTGTTTTGCCCCAATTGGCTAAATGGAACTTGGTTGACATGTGGTTGCATCAGGACGGTGCAACATGCCACACTGCTCGTGAAACAACGGATATGTTGAGGGATGAATTTGGTGAGCAGCCAAGATCCCCAAGACCTTGCGATTTAACGCCTCTTGATTATTTGTTGTAGTGTTATGTGCAGTCGTTAGTCTATGTGGACAAGAAGAACACTATTGAAGCCATACAGGATAACATAACATGCGTTATTCGTGGAATACAGGCCGAAAAGCTCCAAAAAGTGACCTTCCGAATGAACATTTTGGGACGGAGCCACGAACAACATTTGCATGAAATTATCTTTAAAAATTAAATGGCAAAGACCAATTTATCGATTGCAATAAAAAATTTTAATATATGATGCAAATTTGAGTATTTTAATCGATTTTTGAAAAAAATCATTAATTTTTGGTGATACTAACATAAGCCGTTTGATTTGGGCCGTGGTGCCATTTTTATTCCCATTTTTTGTGTTAATATGAATTCTTTTTCAGCCTACGCTATTAGGTGAATTTACACACTTAATTTGTAGATTCAGGCTTGATTCTTTTTTTTCTTCAAGATAACTTTGCCCCTTTTTTCTTGTTCTACCTTTTAAAAGTACAAATTTCCAAAATGGCGAAACACAGCTTCAGCCAATTGTTATTTCTGTCCCCCTTTCACCTTTGGTATCACCTGAATTTCATAATTTCTTATAACGCATTTACCCTGTGAGAAGAATGTGCATCATAATATTGATTACCTTAGCTTTCATTTTTGTATTACTTGATGATATAATTTGTCTTTTTTAATCCATAAAAGTACTAATATCGAAAACAATCGCTTCCTCGCGGTCCAATGCTGTAAGGAGAATGGACACTCCTAATAACTTTCAATCATTTGAAGTGGGTAACAGCAACAG
Source organism: Philornis downsi (assembly GCA_019455685.1). Classification (NCBI taxonomy): domain Eukaryota; kingdom Metazoa; phylum Arthropoda; class Insecta; order Diptera; family Muscidae; genus Philornis; species Philornis downsi. The sequence goes on along the minus strand of JAHXMU010000058.1, from coordinate 1,383,868 downwards.
TTTTACTCCGCGTCTAATATTTAAGGACGTTGAGCGCACCAATTTGCACGATTCTAGGTTTACCCATTTAGTTCGGTCAGTGATGCTATTTCAAACCGTACGATAAGGAAGAGTAACCTTATCGTACTTTTAGCCTGCAAAATTTCGTGATTCCATATCTGGCCTTTTGAACTGATTGATCATACTGGATTTTGCACTGTTTTTACTCTTAAAGCATGAATTTGAGAAAATCCTTTTTTATCGTTTACCTACTCTGAAAGGACAATATGGGCAACAGTTTTGACGATGCTGACTCCAGGTTTTTACGCTTGACAATGATATCCGCTTTGCCAATTTTTATCCTCTTTTTTACCCCTAAAATTTCGTAATTTGGAAACAGCCTTATTACAGCTTGTCTCACATAAAACTAAAACATGAAATGATCGTTTAACCTTGGCGATAATATCAGATTTGTTAATTTTTCCCCCGTTTTTAGCTTTAAAAGTACGAATTTTGAAAAATTCGGGTTACTATTGTAGAATTGAATCGTGGACACTAATGTTCATGATTCAAGCTCTAGCTGTTTGAGCTGATCGAAGGTATCAGATTTTGTTTCTTTTTATCCTGTTTATACCCGTCAAAGCAAGAATATCGAAAAACACATGTTTACTCTACAGAAGGGAGAAAATCTGGTCTGCTGCAATCTTCTACTTGGAAATTACAAAGCAAAGACCGAATTTGGGGAAATCAGGAAACTTGCATGGAAAGTACCACAAGGGGGCTTGTGATAACGTGCTCCATATTCATTCCGAGGCCCCACATCTGCAAAGGCTCAACGCGCACCAAATTTGACTAAAATATATAAATATAATTAAATAGAATATAGTATAAACATAAGTTTATATATGGGTTAAACAGTTAAATTGGTTTTTTTTGTATGGGAGGTACCCGTATGAGTGTAGTTCATTTATCGATTTTTTTGAAATTCTGCTGAGCGTTATAAACTAATGCAATGGTCAAAAATATAACTTACTGCAGAGTACGCATGAGGAGCTAAAAGAGAGGTTTGAACATATTAAAATTATATGAGTGATATCAAAAAGGGCAGATCAATATAGCCCATTTACACTCCCTTGCTACTATAAGCTAAATAGCACTCAACCGACTTAACAAGACTTGAAATATGGTTGATTAAAAGATACTTTCTACTTTAAATGAAATGGATTGTTTTGACACGTTTTCTTTGGTACCTGCAAATTGATAGATTTACGAAAATTCAGACATTTCTCTCCAATTTTTAGTAGTTTCGTTGCAGTAACTTACATTTTTGTCTAATTTTTTGGAATTTAGAAAAACTACTTAACATTCTTAGTGTCACACCTATCTTTCCGTTGTCTTTCTGAATTCAACAAAATTTGGTACACTTCAAAGATTAAGTCAAGTTAGGTCTGACTATGAAGTCAGACTCCATTGACTTACTCATTTTGGAACCCTCTTTATAAATTGACCAATTACTGAAATTTAAATTTCTCTTGGAATTTAGTCCAAGGTATTGCTTTATAACGGGTTTGCATTTAGTAGTTTCAAAACCACCGGCCTGGCAAGGCTGTCAGCTATCAAGTGTCATCTGAAGTGTTTTTTATTTAGTGAAAGGTTTGCCATTTACGAATATGGATCGTTTATTTACCGAAGAAAGCGTACTAATAGTTAAAAGTGACTACAAAAGTGGTGATTCAAAGGTGGGCACTTTTCGTGCATTACGGGGTGATTACGGTGATTACGATTTAACAAAAATTAATGTTTCCTTCAAAATTGTTAAAAATTATACTTTTGGTTCATTATTATACGCTAGTTTTGTTAGTCCTATTGTATTCATACTTTACTGGAAATCGCGGATGTAATTTCGTTGGTGTTTAGTTGAAAATATTGACGCCCTCCCGAAATCTGTTATTGATTTAGAAATATTCCATATCTTTTAGATCAGGTAACGAAAAGGTAAAAACAAAAGTCAGCTTTCAACTTTTTCGCCAACGTCGATGTCGAATTTACCGCCTTTTCTTACAAGAAAGCGATCAGAAAGGATAATTTTTGAACCTTAGAGGAAAATGCCAAAGCAATTGATATTCTTTTCTATTGTTCGCGTCACTGTCGAAGAAAGTGACATAATCTACAATAAATAGCAAAATCTTGAATGCCAGCTGTTTGTTTTCAAATACCGGCGTCCTTAATGCAACCTTTTGTTGTGCAGCAGGTACAATGAAGTGTCTGTCGTTTTTTGCATTAAGTGCAAATGTGTACTCAAGATATTCTGGCACTCGAACTATTAAATTGTAAAATGAAATCATGAAAATCTGAAATTCTTTTATATTTTTATGAGCTTACAAAATGGTAACAAATGCAAAAAATATAACAGATAATAATGGAAAACGTTGCCATTGTCTGAATTTGACGCTCGCAATTGAGCTCTGCACTTTTTCCTATATATTTTATGTGATATTTGTTGAACATGTGACCCGTCATAAGGTTCATGTTTTTTAAGTTTTACGGGATAGGGGAAATAATAAATGCAGAGATTATAATGATAATGGAATTCTCTGATGCTTTTTACCGACTATGATGGTAATGATCACGAAGCTACTCATGAGTTGGATAACTGTGTTCAGTAACCGAGATAGGTGCATGGATGTAGTTTCTTTAAACGATTGTAAAGAATTATTTGAAATTTTAATGTATCGAATATGACTAGCAGAGAGCCAGACAAAGGAATTGTAAATAGTTGATGGATGGAAGAAGACTCTAATAAATTATTGTGGGCATAATATTTCTGAAGAAAAAAAAAAAAACAACCAATAAACTGCAAGTATCAAGAAAGATGTCACAGTCAATAATGGGCGCAAAACGATGGGAGACCATCGAACCTCTGAAAAACTTTTATTTCTTTCAGTTTCTGGCAATCGAATCGAAATAATATATAATTGTAATTTTGATTGCGACAACCCAATCAAAATTTTAGTAATTTTTTTCTGTTTGATGCATCCAAAAAGAAACTACAACAAATTTTGATTTTATTTCATACATCCGAAATGAAATTAGAAAAAAAAATTCTGATTTAGCTCTGCTTTGAAATTTTGCAGTTCAAAACAAACAACATTTTTAAATAGCTGTAAAAAATTTTAAGAAAATTTTTAAATATTTATAACTTTTGCAACTTGCCCAATACAGAAACTACTACAGGTTTCGGCTCGCATTCAGATTAAACTGATTAAACAGATTAAACTAAGGAACGAAACTGTAGAAAACTGAATTTATTATCACAATTTTGAATTAAAATATTCGCTTCACCGTATTTTGACAGAGAAACCGAATCGTGGAAGATTTCTGGCTTCGTTATAGGTATAAAACGATTTAATTAATTAATGAAGTAAATGATTGTTCAGTCAGAAAAAGGAACAAAAATTTCATTAAGACAGGACAGTGCTATCATTTACTATGACACATTTGGACAAAGTATATGAATTATTTTATTGGAAAACATTTACTTTTAAAGTTGCCGAATCTTACAGTGAAATGCCTTTAAAAAAAACTAGAATCTTTTAAAGGCATTTCACTGTAAGATTCGGCAACTTTAAACAGTTTTTTGACTTAAATGCGCATAGTGGATATTAAATCAAATTATTATCATTGAAATTTTGTACAGTTCGAATCACTCTGATTCTTAAGTAAAAGTAAACATTGTTATTTGCAAATATAACGATGCAGCCATTGTCACAATTCTTAAAGTAGTAACTATATCCTAAGATATGATAAAGTATATTATCGATATTATACTCAATATACGTCATTTTCTCATATTTCACTACAGGAAAAAGATCATACTAAATTTGCTATTCCGTCCGAAACATGTAAGAATAATGTGCAACTTACAAAGTATGTCCATATACACTTATTCTTAATCGTCTTAAACAATTTTTCAGCGCGTCTGTTAGAGACTATATTTAAGGGCTCATTGTTATCTTTCAGCCATGGACAAAGTCCACAGGGGTTTTACGCGAGTCTCGCTGTAAAGGCATGGGCATATTATAATGCAATTGCCAGCGCTCCCTCTGAGATAGCCAATTGAACTTGGACTATCTAGGAATAGGAGGTGACAATTTTGTCGGCAAGATACTGCAACTGTTAGCCTTTTTTCCAGCCAGAAAACACCAAATTGATTATGCTAGTATGTAACATATTTCTCATTGACGGAGTAGTCTTCGTGCTCGAATGTGAAGTTCCATTGCAACCGGGTGCTACAGAGCCATAGATTAGCAGAGATAGTAAGATAAGACTCAATATTACCATATCTGTAGTACCCGGTTGCAATGCAACTTCACATTCGAGCACGAAGACCCTACCACCGATTTTGGTTTCCATTAACGATCCGGGTGATGCTCTCACTAGGAGTCCAACACCAACTGATCAGGCGGAAACACCGTCCCGGGAACTCCTGACCTCTCGCTACTGGCCAAACTCACTGGACGGAGGAGCGTAGCTAAGCTGGTACCAAATTGTGATTTATACACCATACTTCACGGGATTGATCACCCTGCAGCAAAAAGAGTATGGACTAGAAATTGTTACATAACTGTGGGTGCGGAGATCCCATGTAAATGGAATGGTCGGAGACGAGAAAAAACACCAAACTCCTTCCGCTCAACGATGGTGAATGGCAGACATGTAATGTAGACGTGAAATTCCCATGCTTGCCCGTACCCGTGAGGGATCTATAAGACGCTCCTCTGCACCAGAAAAGGCCTCTGGTCAGATGTTGTAGGTGACCTACTCCCAGTTTCAATACCTTGTAGTCCAGCAACTGGTGTCTTTGAGCAGCTGCTGCCACCTATCAACCTGAACAAGACTGTGGGATTAGCACGATCCAACAGTTTGCAGGCACTTAACAATCGGATCAGACTACTTTGAAAAGACCGGCAGACCCACTCCCCATAACTACGTCACAGTAGCCCTAGACAAAGCAAACGCTCAGGAAGCAAACTCAGCTGTTGTAGCCAACACGATCTGGATAGCGAGCATACGGTGTGTTTCATATTTATAAGGCCACCCATAAATTTGCTTTATTTGTGTAGCCGTACATTTTTTTGTTATGATGTTCTAGTAAAATACTTGTCTGGACGAAACAGCCATGCACACATGCTTTGGCATTTGTACAGATAACTACTTTTGTTCTTGCAATAATTCTGTGTTTAACGTGTTTCACAATTATAATGCCGAGTTCAATTAGTGAGTTAGTAAAGTAGCAAACGTAAAGATCATTATTGTTTTCGTGAAGAACTGATAAAGTTCAGTAATAAAAAAGACATGCTTCGAGGAATAGGTTCGACTGAGCACGAAATAGGTAAAATAATCGCTTACAAGGACGAGGGATGCAGTGGAACAGAAATTGGGCGCAAACTAGACAGGAGCCATAGTCTCATTCAAAATTTTTTATGAAATCCAGACGCTTACGGATCTAATAAGCGCTGGCTATTTCAATAATTTGACTATTAGTGGAATTTCGAAATTATGAAAAGACGATTTTGAAGTTTGCTTGCAAAATAGCTCCTCCGCTTTAAAAATTCATTAACATGAGTATAGACTGGATTGTAAAATAAGCAAAATGATGGAGTTCAATAGGGCTAAATTGAAACACTTTTTAGTTTTCTTTTCTCAAGTATGCTGAACCGACTATATCAGTCCAGTACATGTTTTTACTAAAAATGACATGTCTTTATTTAATTCGTAAAATCTTTGCTAATTCTCTGATTTCCAAAAAAAATTCAATATCTTTGAATATTCAAAGCACTTTGATTTGTTAATTTCTAACAGCTGTTTCTTGAAAGCCTTCTTCTATCAACTCTACATTAAATTTTTATATTTTTGAATTCTCGCAGTAATGCATCCTTGATTTCTGCAATTTCTTTATTTTAATAAACTCAACATTAAGTTTTTATCATCCACCTTTTGCAATTTGAAGTGCCATATGATACCTTTTTTATATTTCCTAAGAGTTTTATCACTTCACCGTAATCATAATCAAGATCTGCAAATGGCATTATTAGATGGCGTGATAATAACAATTTTACGAATGCATTCAACTTTAACCACTTGACGTGGAATATGAGATAAATGTCAAATGTGCATGCGGACGGACAGGCTGTTAAACTACCTTCCACATATGCTTGCGTGCTATTTCATTTATGTTTTGTAAATGAAATAAAAACTTGTTTTGATAAAACGTTCCCGATGAGTGGGAGAGAAAGAGTTTGGCTTTTATGAAACCATTTTCATATAAATATATTAAAACTTTAAATGAAACTGTTATAATAAGAGTGTCAATATCAGAAGGTACTTTTATTTAGTATTAAAACAATATTTTCGTATGGAATGCATCAGGTTATTGCAGAATCAATGCGTTAAGAATATATAAATTCTACCAAGAAAAAACATTGGAAATTGAACATTTAAACAGCCACGTTGGATGGATTGTCAATATTCTTGTTGTCGCTAAATTGATTTAATTGCAATTGCATTGTATTGCATTGCAAATGGAATTTTTTCTGCCGAATTACTGAAAGCGGTACAGAAGGCTTGCAGTAAGTGAGGCTTACTCGTGTAAGTGGTACAGTGCATCAAAAAATGGTTAATCAGCAAGCTTCGACACTGCGTCTTCCAAACGAGCCGATAATGATAAAACGACGTCAAACTCGATCAAAATTCATGGCAATTATCACCGTTTCCTTGATCATCGCGGTATTGTCTACTTTGAATGCTTATCAGAAGGTCAGACAGCAAATAAATATAATAAATATATAATATCATTTCTGAGTTATGCGACATTTAAGATAACAAATTTATCGAAACTCTTTGAATCTACACCACAAGACTGTGGTTGTGAATGAATTTCACTCACTGTATTCACCTGCTTTTTTATAAATTCACTTGGAAGGAATGACGGTATATATCATTTAATACCGTAAATATTTAAAACTCTGAATGAATCGTTTAAAGTACCAGACAGTATTGTAGATCAGATGTGTTGCACGCCTTTTTAAATTGATCAAGTGATGTACATCTGTCTGGCTGGCTGATTGGTTAATAGACACGAAAACTGCAGCAACTTGACATTGCAAATGAACTGTATCGATCAAACATTCCGGTAAGTCTTATACAAATTCTGCGATTTTCCGAAATGAAGTTCTTTTTTTGCACTCTTCACTCTCAGACTGCAGTAACTTACATTTTCGTTTGTTATATTGCATGGTAATATTTTGCAAATTTGGAAAGTTCCACCGATTAGTCATACTTCCTTTTGGTACCTACCACACCCTTATCCCATATACACGTATTCTTATTCTCATATCTTCCAAGCAATTCTACTGAATTCAAATCTGCCACACATTGTACGTTTTATGAGCTTAATTCTGGAAGTGGAAATTGTGCGCATTGACCCACTTTTTCTGGTGCCTCTCACATAATTTTTTCGATTTTCCGAATTTAAATGTTTGTTTTATAATTTCTAATTTTTAAGCTGCCGTGGCCTGTCATTTTATCCACCGTATTGATTAATAATTTTCAAAATTTGTTAAAAATCGGAGAATTAATCCAACTCTATCCTGTACCTCCCATACAAACAGCCGACTTGACAGAATTGTCAGCTGTTAAATCCTTGTCATCTGAAGTGTTATTTATTTATTGAAAGGTTTGCCATTTACGAATATGGATCGTTTAACAACTAAAGAACGCGTAAAATTAGTTACAACTTACTACCAAAGTGATAATTCAAACGTGGGCTTTCAATTAAACAAAATTTTCTACAGCGATGAAGCTTATTTTTCACTCTGTGGTTACGTCAACAAGTAAAATTTTCGCCTATGGGGCTCCGAGAATCCAGAAGTAATTGTGTTAAAAGTAACTGTTTGGTGTGCATTTTGTTTTGTAGAAGCGTTACTGTCAATTCAGAACGCTATAGCTGTATAATAACTGGCTTTAGCCTGCAACTGAAGATTATGAACTGGACGGTATATGGTTTCAACAAGACGAGTCATGAGCCTTAAAACACGAGCGATTACGGCTTTATTGCGTGGGAAATTTCCAGAAAGCATAATGTCACGTTTTGGCTGCGTCAGTTAGCCACCAAAATCATGCGATTTGATGCCGTTCGATTTTTTTTTGTGGGGCTATGTCAAAGACCGTGTATAAGTTTTCAGAAAGCGTATAATCTCCTAACGTTGGAGCATTTGAAAACCAATATTCGTCAAGTTATCGCCGAGATATCGAACGAAATGTGAGAAAAAGTGGTTGAAGACTACCGAAAAAGGATTCACTGCTGAAACTAATTCAGAGGGGATCATTTAAATAGTATTGTATTTCGTACGTAATTGTAAGTTCCAAACATTATAATGAAATAAAAGTTTCTTCGAAATCATAGGTTTATGTATGATTTATTTAACTTTACTTTTGAAGCCAAAAAATTACTAACCCCGAATTTTTTATTCCATATTTTTGAAGCTGTTAAACCGAATTCAGTCAAATTTGGTCCACATTATCCGTTTGTTGAAGTAAGTTCTGATAATGAAAATAGTAGGTTTCGCCGCTCTCCTTCTGCTATCTCCACACAAGTGGAGTGATTTATCGAAATTTAATATTTCTTTTGTAATTCCCAATTCGTAGACAATTGCTTAAATTATAGTCAATTGTATTGCACTATAATGCTTGACAAAATTTGGAAAATTAAATGGATAAACAAGTCTTTTCCCGCAACCCCCATACATATTACATAGTTTAACCCACATTTGCGACGATTTATATCCTTTATTCGATGGGATAGCATCCGGTTTGATTTATAAAGAATCATTAATTAGTGAAGTTAATTCAGGGAATGAAAATGGACTGCCTCTTAGGGTACCACAGATATAAACTGGACTTTTTAGGAAAAACCACTGATCCATCTATTATCTCTAAACGGAGGTGTTCAATACGTTATAATTTCGCTTTCTATGTTGTGTTTAAATACCGAATGCCGATACCAAAGGTCGCTAAGTGAAGATGTAAAAATCAGTTCACCTGACTGAAACTTTTGTACTGATTTTCAAGTTTTAAATTTCAAATTACCCCTTTGAGGGAACGGCTTTCCTCCGTTAGAAGATATAACAAAGGAATCATTAAAATGTGCATATTTCCATTATTTTGGTTTTGCTCAAAAACTTGAACAAACAGTTAGAAGCGATCAATTGCAAGAAGATCTATTTCGATTTTCCAATTCCAGTACTTTGGAGAGAGTCAACTAACCACCAAACCGATTGTTATTTCTATTTAACAAAAGTTGCTGGATTCAATATGAAAATGCGAAAAAAAAATACTTACATGAATGTCCCATCGGTTTCCGAACCAATTCAACGTCCACCAAATGGCCCGTTACCAGTCATTCCCAGTGCTGCGAGCAGTGAATCCGAAATGTCTTTCACCAGCATTGATAGTTTGTATCAGACTGATGATGAAAGCCATTTAGTGACTCAAGCTGAGCTGAATGATCTAATTCGGAATTTCCATTTATCGAAGCAAGACGCAGAATTACTAGTTTCACGCATGCAGCAGTGGAAACATCTTGCAGTTGGGGCAAAAGTAACAATCTATGGTGATAGAAGCTTGGAATTGGCTGCATATTCTGAAAAGAAACACTCTATTCTATACTCTACTACTGAACCTGAATGGAGATTTGATAGCTCTAAGTACAGTTTAAAGGCTCTTCGTTTGCATAATGGGAATGAAAACCCATCCATATTAATTGCTCATACCGTTAATACAAAGGAAAATTACGAATTAATGACTGAAATTTTGACATTACTCAAATATAGCGATAATAAATTGAAAATCTGTGGTGACCTTAAGCTGTGTGATTTAAATTTCTTTGTATATTTGGTATAGACTATCGCAAATAACTCGTAATGTCATTGGTTTCTTGATTGGTATGCAAGGACGTTTCACAAATTTTTGTTGCTTCCTTTGTCTATGGGATAGTCGCTACATGTCATCATTACGTCAGATCAGAGTGGCCAAAGAGAACTGAGTATTAACCAGGAAAGCAAAACATTTCAAATATACCATTAATTGATCCAAATGACGTTCTTCTTCCGACGCTGCACATAAAATTGAACCTTTTTAAAAACTTTGTTGAGGCTCTAGACAAAGATGGTGCATCATTTAAATATTTGCTAGCGGTTTTTCCTAAAATTTCATATGCCAAAATCAAAGAAGGCATATTTGTTGGCCCTCAGATCAGGAAGCTATTAAATGATTACAATTTTTAAGAATGTTTATTGGAGGAAGAATATGCGGCCTAGAAATTTTTCAAAAGCATCGTGAACAGTTTTGTTGGAAACAATAAGAGTTAAAACTACAGACAAATTGTTGCTGAATTATTGGAAAATAATGACGAAGTAGGTGCACGAATATCACTCAAAATGTATTTTCACATTTAGATTTTTTTCCACAAAACCTAGGTGCGGTGAGCGACGAGCGAGGGGAGCGTGTTCACCAAAATTTAATGAAAATTGAATGAAATTATCGAAGATTTTGAGAAAATGCTGAGACATGCTGGGCGACTATTGCTGGACTCTAATTCGTGAAACCGAACCAACAAAATACAAACAATGTTCAAATAACGCCATTCTCTCTTAAAAATTCATTGATTTTTAAATAAACTAATGATTTTTTATATAAAAAACGAATAAAAACATGTTTTTTTTTTGTATCTCAAAAACCTAATGTGATGCAGAAATCCCAATTACAGATTCGAATTCAGCTCTCCAAATTACCCTGGGAAAGATATTTGGTTGTTCCAGTCTAAAACCTTGTTGGCTAGTGGAATTGGGGGCGGTGACTAAAGTCCGGTAAATGATTTTGAAAAATGTTTAGATGACTGGATTATTTGTTGGCATAGGTGTATTATGCCAAAAGTTATCTACCTGGGAGACGATATCATATATTACATTTATTATGACACTCGTATATATTTGGTGTTTTACTGACCAGTAGCGGATACAATTTTAACAGAGTTAATAAAAGTTTCCTTTCAGTTTTGCAAATATGTTTTACAAATTACGAAGCGCTTTTCATTACAGCATTTTGAAGAGATAACCCTCTGTTTTTAATTCTGAAACATCCCTTTGGTTCTTTTCAAGAAAAAGAAAAAACAACAAGATGAAATTAAAATTAACAATTTTGAGTACTCGCAGACGTAACTTCAGTCACGCTTAACTTTACATTGGACGAGCTAGATGGCGTCTAGTAGCAATAGGGTCGTAAATTCCGGATACATCAATAACATTACTCGTATGCCAGTTATTTACTTTACTTCTTTTAAAGTATATCTTTAGTTTTACTAAAACTCTTTCATTGGCATTTACTATCGTCTGCCTCTCCCTATGTTTCCCATCTAATAATGTCATCGACTGTGTTCATTTTATTTCTACATTTTGGTTTATTTTTCCCACTTTTTTTCTGCGAGGACGTGCCAATGTGCGGAAGTAATTTGTATTTTCATTAGGTTGGTAACAGATTTTGTCAATTGCATTATCTCCCCCGCCCATTTCATACAGACTGGCAGGCATTTACAGTGCTACCCATTCACACATTGCTATGAATACCAATGATTATCATGTAAAACATCCAAAAAAAAGAAAGGAGTCATTGAATATTGTATAAAATACCATTACAACATCATTGGTAAATATGATTGCGGACTTGTCTGTGTGGATTTGTGTGTTTATATGTCCTTAATGTGGGGATAGGTTGACACTATATTTCCACTTCGCATGCATACAGACAACTAATGTGGCAAACATGTGCTCTTAACAGAGCGTAATATTTATTGCGATAGACGGATTCGGATATACATATTTATATGTGAATATTTATGAAATATATTTACATACATATCAATAAATGGCGCAGACAAAGACTTTTCGAAGCAAAGAAATCATAAACCTTCAGTTTTAAAGTTTAGGATATTTAAAAAACAAAAAGACAGAAATCTCAGTTAGATGAACTGACTTACATACGAGTATGTCTTCTCCCAAAAGAATGTGTGGAGTACCAGAAGATGACCGGTAAAAAACTAAGTTTTTACTATCTTCCGCTTAAAAATAATTGAAAAACAATTGAAATTTGCTAAATCGGCTGATTGATTAGTGATATGAACTAAGGTTACAAAGCAACTAGTATTTGTTAATTATATGAGGTGTAGTATGTGAGTGTAATTTATCTAAGTGTATATTCTAGAAAGATCATCAAAACCACTCCCAGAACATTAAAGTATGATTTATGTAATCTCCTTCTCTCTTTATCTGTAAATAGGGCTTTTCTAGAATTACGTTTACGACAGTATGTTATGTTTGATCCTCTCACTCCCATTATATAGTCTATTGTTATCTCCTTTTCGCTTGTTATGTAAATAAGAACATTCTAGAATTAAATCTATGATAAACAACACTATTCTGTAAATATGTTTGTCTTTGTTGCACCTATTATATAAACATGTGTTCTCTCTGTAATATCGTAGCATATTCTAGAATAACTCATTTTAGTATAAATAGAGCAACTTTGTACATTTTGAGGGATTAATAAAGTTGAGGTTGATGTGGAAATACGTTCCACGATACCAGAGAGGTGTGTTCAAAAAATTTGAATTTTCATTTTTCCCAAAAATATTTATATATTTATCAATTTCTATTTTATTTTTTTCAAAGTAGTTCCCCGCAGATATAATATAATTGTGCCAGCATTTTTTCCAATCCTCGGAGCAGTTCTGGTATGCACTTTTTTGTATATCCTTGAGCTCTCTCAGTGGTTCGGGTTTTATCTGCTCAATCGTCGCAAAACGCCGTCCTTTCATGGGTCTCTTCAATTTTGGGAGCAGGAAAAAGTCGCAGGGGGCCCAATCTGGTGAATACGGTGGCTGAGGCATGATAACGGTGCTGTTTTTAGCCAAATAATCTCTCACAAGTAAAGATAAGTGAGCAGGTGCATTATCATGATGTAAAAGCCATGCATTTTTTCCACAATTCCGGGCATTTTTTTTCGTATTGCTTCACGCAAACGGCTCATAACTTCAAGGTAATACTCCTTATTTACCGTGCGACCCTGTGGTAAGAACTTCTGATGCTCTACTCCATGGCAATCGAAGAAAACGGTGAGTAAAACCTTGACATTTGATTGAACTTGGCGTGCCTTTTTTTGGCCTTGGCTGTCCTGTCATAACCATATACCCTTGATTCGTCACCCTTTAAACAAATATGAATCATTGTTGACGTCATTCAACAATTCCTGAGCGATGCTCATGCGACGTTGTTTTTGGTCAAAATTCAGCAATTTTGGAGCGAACTTTTCTGCCACACGCTTTTAGCCCAAAATTTCCGAAAAGATTGCATGGCATAAGCCAGCCGATATGCTGACATCCTCAGCAACTTCTCTAATTGTGATTCGACGATTTTCCATAACAATTTTCTTCACTTTCTCAACATTTTCGTCGGTTGTTGTTGTGCTGGGGCATCCAGAGCGAGCGTCGTCATTCACATTTTCTCGACCTTCTGCGAAAAGCTTGTACTACTTGTAAACATTTTTTTCTGACTCAGAGTACTCTCGCCGTATGCCAGTACCAACATTTCAAGTGTATTTAAGCACTTAATTCAATTTTTTACACAAAATTTGATGTAACTTCTTTGATCAATTTTTTTCGATAGCAGAAAATCGTCGAACACGCAAAACACTTGTCTTATTTATGCCTCTCACAAACAAATTAAACATGCTATGTTGATAAAATCGCGAACATATCTTCGAGACGAGTGTACCAACATAAACCAAAAAAATAATAATCGAAAGTCGAGTGTACGTAGCCCGCGAAATTTGAAAATTATTTTATTTTTTAACGCACCTCGCACTTACTTTAAGGCAGCTGAATAAAATATATGAATATGGATTAAATTGATTGATTTATATGGGAAATACAAAAGAACAAGGAAATTCCCTTACATTTTATAAATGAGACATGGGAGAGCTTCTCACATTCAATGACCTTACACGCATTCTATTTTTCGACTAAGTCAATGGGACCCTCAGCCTAAAAATTACTCCAAACGTCACAGTTAGAAAAGCATTCTCAAGATTTGTTGATTACTCGCCCCTCAACTAATGATAGGTGGCTGCATGCGGGATTGAACCTGGGATTAAGCGAACGATAGTCGCGTATACTAATAACCATAACGCCGTGGTCGGTCATATACCAGAAAGAGAATAGTAATCCAACAGAATTTTTCAAATTTATTCACATTTATAGCTAAAAAATTAAATTTCGGTAAGTTGGTCTATTTGTATGGGAGTCAGCAGAATGATCCACTTTCATTCTCAAAACTAAATTGTCATGTATGCAAAATTTTACTGAATTCGGGATAACTATAACGAATGATATGAATGAAGCTAGGAATGTATGGGTTAAATTGGTATTTTTAAATAGTGGATACCAGAAGGAACTTGAAAATGCGGCCCATTTCCGTTCTAAGACTCTGTTTTAGCAAACTCTTAACTAGTATTAAACTTAACTGAGTTTAGTGTTAAATGACAGATATCCACCAAGGATTACATGAGTTATTTATATTGAAGGCACTGGAAAAGTAGTACGTTTTCGGTTGATTTTATTACGTAATACCAAGTATTGTAATGTAATGCAATTGATAATACAAAATAGGTGAAGTCAGTCTGCGAATTAGAGATAATAGCAGAAAAATTCAAGTTAGTTTTATCCTCAGAACTTAGTTTACCTACTGTGTATAAACATTATGTTTATACTTATCTTTTATTGTCAAACTTCATGTTAAAAATGAATCTGTAAACGCTCTATGAACGTACTTACTGTAACATTAAACCAGATTGTACTTTTATGTTACCCTTTTCGTCCACATTTGGGTTAAAGTTATAGTGAATTGTTAACAGGATAGATGCCAGATAGTATTTAACGAATGACACAAATTTGCACTAGTAATTGCCAGAAAATTAAAACCAAAAATGTTTTGGTCTCCACAGCTTAAGCGGTAAGCATCACAGCTTCCCCAATATTAAATTAAATTGAATTGAGTGGAAATTAATCACTTTCTTAATATCTTTCATTCTAAACTGCAACCAAATAATTTCTCATATCTATTGAGAAATTATCTGATTCAAGGTTTAGCATAAAATTCATCACCAGGTCGATTTTCCTTCGCAGTTGTACAAGAAGTTTACCTCAATCTCAAAGTACAGTCCACAACCCACTCTATAAATTTCCTATAGAGTCCAGTGTCAATCATCGCGGCAAATTGATTAATACAATAACAACAGCAGTTAATTTTTCCAGTGTGCATAGACATTGCCCATCACCCCAACTGAAATCATCAAATCTCCTTTTTATTCACTTTTCTTCTATTTTTGTTCACACAGAAATACGATAAACGTAACTGAGTTAACTTCAACTACTTTAATGATATCAACCTGGAAAGACGTGGGTTAAACCTGTGATTTATACGGGAGGTACAAGACGGGACGGTATTACTTTTTATATTTTTCTCAAATTTTATAAGTATTGTAATCAATAATATGGGCTAAAATATAGAATAGCCTATTAATAAGAAATTCCAGAGGAAAGATAGAATTTCAGAAAATCCGTTAATTTATATGGGAGGTACTGGAAGGGAAACCGTAGTGCGAACCATTTTTATTCTAAGATTCCATGTAAAATGCTCACAATATCTACTAAGATTTGTTGGATTTGGTGCAACTGAATAAACGATATGAACCTAAGAATATATGAATTAAATCGGCTATTGGTAGGGGGGATACCAGAATCGATCTTTTTTTCTCAAATTATATCAAAAGCAATAAAGCAACACACAAAAATTTAGCTTGCTGTAGCATGTGAATTAAGAGCTGCAGCGGAAAAATTAAGTTCTGAAAATCGGTCAATTTGCATGTGAGTTACCAGAAAGGTGAATAAAGTCCGTTTAAAATGGCTGGCTAAAATTTTCCAAAATCTTTTCGAACAGGCCGAACAGAACTACTTCCCTTATTGTTCTAAAACTTATGAACATTCGCTTTCTTGGCCAATGAGATTTCTATCGTCGTTGAGTCTAAAAATAGAATGCGTGTGAGGTCACTGAATGTGAGAAGCTCTCCCATATTTCACCCATGGAATGCAAAGAAATGTGTTTTTTTTATTCTCGCTCAGAGCCAAATTCTGAGATATTTCGTATGATTTCTAAAGTTGCTATTTTGAAAATAACAGAATTTTTAAATTTCGAGCAGATGCAATTTTGCAAATAAATAAGCAGAACAATAATCACGAATAAAACTCTCTTTGTCACAATTCCGTCCTTTAATTAAATTTTTTTAGGTGAAACATCTTATGAGAGAGATTTTAATCTTGATTGACGGCTTTCCCTGTAACGGAAATAGATGGGTGATATATGTTCCATTAACTCAGTAATTTCATTACCTTAGTATTAGTGAAAGTGCTACATCATACATGAGTAAGCAACTACTTTATTTTGTTCTATCCTGTTCGGAATTGAAATTATATTATATGATCCTTTTTTGTTGTTGTGTTTTTTGTTGATTAATTTCTCTAGTTGTTTCATTTGATGATAGCAACTACTTATTAATCGCTCACTTTAAATTCAAATGTAAACGAAATTACAAGAAAAATTGCCAAACCTGTTACATTCTCCCGGCTCTTGAGACCTATTAGCGAGCTAGCTCCCAAGGATGTCGTGTCCGTAACAAGTCCATCTTCAGATCCCCTGGTGATTAAATCACTGCTGTTGATACCTCATCAGATTACATATATACAGAAGCTTGCTATATGCGAAAATGCTCAACATGGATTCAATGTACTTTTTTCACTACACCAACCAACAATGACAATGGAGGATAGGTATTCCACAATCCCTTCCCTTTTTTCTTTTGACTATTTGACGTAAGTACTAAAGCTTTTTAGCTTTTTAGTGAAACATATATTTGTCCCAAAGAACGAGTGTCCTGTCATGAAAAAGTTACTATTTCGGGATTCTGAGGGTTTTTCTAATCACGAGGAAATCCATAATTTTATCTTATCAGCTTGACTTTCAACAGCTCTCTTCACCGATTTTTGCTCTCAGTTCTTTTAATTGCTAAATTCGAAAGATCAAGTTCAAACCGTTAGTTATGGTTTGAAATTCCAAGGTATTTAGGAAAAAATAGCGACCATCAATATCAAAAAGTATTAAAAAAATCACTAAAATCGAAAAGCATCTACATCTGGAAAATGAAGTATTCAATCAGTAGTTCAATTGTTGATTTTCCAAACTATAAGAAATTTGTAGAAAGTGGCACATATGGAAAGTCGCCATATGAAAAAAAAAATCACTAAAACAGAGAAGAGAAAGGACCCAAATAAAAAAATCGCTAAAATAGAAAAATTGTATGTGATTAGTAAAAGGAGCGATCAAACGCTAAAATAGTATAAAGAAATGTTGAAAAAAGTAAAGTACTCGTGTACAAATACCGGTATTTGGAATAAGAAGCAAAGAATTAAGAAAGTTATAAAAAACCTAATATTTGATGTTTAGTTATTAAGATCACTAAAATGTAAATGGATCAATACCTCGGAAATTTAGTCTATGATTAAGAAAATGAACAAATTTTGTGTTCAAGGGTAATTTGTTACTTTTTCTTTTCCACTTGATAGTATTATATTAAAACCGCAAAAGAAACCGCCGGTATACATATTTACAGGCCAGTCTACATATTCATTTAGTGGTATCAAAACCGCCGGTCCGGCAAGGCCGTACAAGCAAAACAAGCAAAATTGTTGCATATGGGGCTCGGAGAACTCAGAAGTGATTGTGGATTCCGGCATTGCAGACGGAAAAAGTGACTGTTTGGTGCGCTTTATAGTCCAGAGGTGTCATTGGACCGTATTTTTCGAAAACTATCTAAAAAGTATCCACTGCTACAACTAATCCAGAGGCGGTAATTTAAATGACATTGTATTTCGTACATAAAGCCAAAGTCCAAGCATTATAATGAAAATAAAGTTTCATCGAAATCATAGCTTTATGTGTGTTTTATTCAATCTTACTTGAAAACAAAATATGGGTAACCCGATATATCTGTGGTCACAACCCGTAACAGTCTAACTCGAGTTAGGACACAATTGAGTTATTAGCACCATCGTATTCAGCGTATCTAAATTTATTTGCTCTAAGTCAATTTTTGATTACAACAAATATAAACATTATTTTTTCATCATTGCCTAAATCAACTTAAGTCGTTAATCCAAAAAAATAAAGAAACAATTTTATTTTCCTAACTTGAGTTAAGCTCATATTCCGAATTACAATTTCGTTTTTTGATAAACATAAATTGAGTTAAGGTCTTTCTCCAAACTTAAAGTTTTTTATTTAATCTGGAATAATAGCCTAACTCAACTTGAACTTTTTTACTTTCTTTCGTTCAACAATTCATAAGAGCCAAGTGTCTTTTTCGATAATATCTTTTGACTGAGAACAAACAACTATTTTTCAAAAAACACCTTCCCCTGATTTTCAGTGAAGGTTCAAAACTTTAAACTCCTTTACTGAAAATATTGAAAAACAGACTTAGGCTGTTATGGGTTGTGACCACAGATATGATGTTTAGTTATTAAGGTCGCCAAAGTGTAAATGTGTCCATTTCTCGGAAATAAAACCTATGATTGAGAAAACGAACAAATTTTGCACTCAACGGTTACCAATTATTTTCAAATTGATAGTATTTTCTTTGAAGCGCTAAAATAAAAAAAAACAGCCAAAACATAAATGTGTTCACATTAGGAAACCAGAATAATTGATCGCGGAAATAACAAACTTCTTCTGGCTTTGAGGTGTTTAAAAATATGATACTTATCACATATTGTTCAAAATGGGCACAATTCAATAAATGAAAGCAATTTTCTTTATTCCTGTCTTGACTTTTCCCTCAGAGAGAATCCAAGACAAGATTTTTACCTAAAAAAACTTGAACAGTAATCATTAGCCATGATAAATTCATCGCAGTCATTATGTTAGTACCAATTAAGGTACACCCTGTCTGTAGGAAGCCGAAGCGGTGACCATTAGCCAGTCGCAGTTATTGCAGTCTCTTGAACTCGTGATACCCTACTTGTGAAAATTTGAGCCAAGAAAATTTACCCAAAAGAGTTCGAATCTACAACAATGAACCTATTAAAAGAGTCCATTGCCACAATTATCCAGACTCACCTAGCCAGAGAGATTTTTCTATCGTAGTCTGAGATGTAAAGTTATCGAGTAGCCGAGTCAAAGATCTTACGGGGTTCCTCGGGTTGACAAAACTATTACAATACCTCAATAATACCTCAAGCAGTTTCTGTCTACTACGTTTTGAGGTCTATCGAAAAGAAATAAATTAGATAAATGAATTTTAAATGGTGTAAAGCAGACTGTGGAAACCACTCATTATATCCTGGCTTAGAATCGATAACGATATTTTGTTTTGTAACACATGATATGTCCGTATGCAACCAACATTTGGTGATTTATTTAAAATATCATGTGGCATTAACTTACACAATAAAAAACGGTTTTTGCAGGAAGCGTTTATTTGACAACTTTATTGAAATAGTAAATTTACAGCATTTTTGGCAATTACTATATTTTATCATCAAATCAAAAATTTGGGCATCCCGTTGAATCTTGAGACGTGAAACAATCTTGCTCTGCGGAAGCTTTATCAAATATTTCAGATCTCCTAAGTTTCAGATTCTTAATTTAGACTTCACTGTCCCCGGCAGCCTCCCAAGCAAATATTTTTGAAGCTGTCCGACTTTGCGTTTATGCTCTTTTGCACTTCTTTTTGCATAGCAGATTTTCCAATATCCTCCACTGCGATGTGCGTCAAATAGAAGGACACGAGCAAACAACGAAATAAAGATGTTTCCCATATTTATGCGGATATGAGTTGTAAAATGGCTAAATGAGAATGAGATGGAAGGATACAAAACGAAACACAGCAACTGAAATTAAGTGACTTCCGTTACATACTGGCTGGATATATCTGATGTTTTTTTTTTCTCTCGTTGCGTTTCCACCTCTCAATAAAAAGGACAGGAGGCGGCGTTGTCTCGCCGTCTGGTGCAAAGCAATTTATAGCTAACTTTATGGAGACAGCAAAAAACAAAATCATCGAATACGGAAATTGTGAAAGCATATTGCAAACAAAAAAAAAGAAAAAAAAACTTGAATCAGAAAAAAAATTAAGTAATTATCTTTATTTGAGCATTTAATTAGTATTCATTTTCCGTTTCGTGTACGAACATGGAATTTACATTTAAAGGTAAATAGCATTTAATGCGCCAGTGATGTTCTTTAGCATTTACCTTAGAATTGTGCTTCTGTTCAAATCAACTGACACACTTCGTTCTACATTTTATGTGCGTAATTCCAACACTTGTAATAAATCAAAGAAATTTAACACAATAAGCTTGTTTTCCCAACTAAAGCCAGAGGGGTTATATTTGTAGTTAAAAATGTTTCGCAAAAATTCCTAAAGCATTTTTCCAACACACATAAAAACTTTCCACAGCGAAACAGTGGGACAACGAGGAAAATGTCAGGCAAATACAAATTAAAGTCTAAAAATGTTGTTAATAATTGACATTTATGGTGATAAATCTTCGTTGAGACATTTAGAGGTCAAATAAATAATGAAGTTATCAAATGACTGGGTAGGAAATTTTAAGTTGTTGTTATTTTAGGCTGAGAAACAAAATATTGAACTGAACATTCATAATTTATATCCCTTTTTTAAAGTTGTGAAACATTCTAATAAATTAAACTGCGATATGCAGAGAAAAAGATATAGCTATGAATGAAGGTTATGGTATTATCGTTGTATGACATCTTCTCTTAAAAAAACTACAAAGAATTGACCATTTAAAAAGGCTGCTTAAAAGGATTGTCAAAATTCTTTTTGCCGCTAAGCTGCCCCAGCTCCTCTTAATACTGTCGCCGAATTTTAGCGTAATCTGTCTGTTAAATATAATTACTCCTGCTCTTTTTATTTAAATACACAACGAATTATATGAATTGTTTCAGAAGTAAATTGAAATTAGAATCAGTATTTAAATAACTACAGTTAGCTTAAATTTAATCATAAAATGAACTATTGGAGATGGTGTAAAACCCACCTTATCCAACCATGAAATTAAAAAATAAAACCCCAATATTTGTGATGCCTACGTGGCAACCTAGCGGTGCACAGGGGTTTCGTGGTTGTAGTCGGCGAGACCACGAGCTTCTTTTTACTTCAAAAACCACCAGAACTACGTGACAAGCCGCCTTAACTTTTGAATCAAAATACCAATGTAAGTGTAGGATTCCTAATCTTATTTTCTTTCTCATAAATTATGAAATCACCGTAAGTGACTTACATACCTAGGACGAATACAAACTCAGACCTCCTTAACTGCAACCTGAGTTCCAAATGGAAAAAGGCATACAATTTTTACGCCGTCATTTGATTTTTTTTTATCTTATCTTAATTGTATTCTGCGATTTTTACAGTTGATAAAAATATATAAAATATTTATCCAAACCAGAAATGTTCAAATCTCCGTAAGTAAATTACACACCTAGGACGAATACGAACTCAGACCTCCTTAATTGCAACCTGAGTTCCAAATGGAAAAAGGCATACAATTTTTACACTGTCATTTGGTTTTTTTTTATCTCACCTTAAGTGTATTCTGCTTTTTTACAATTGATAAAAATATATAAAATATTTACCCAAACCACGTGTCTGTAGGTAAGCATAATGTAAATTCTCTTGTTTCCCATGAATGAGATATACGAGAACTTCTCCCATTCAGTGAGAGTATACGCATTCTGTTCTTAAACTCACCAATCGGTACCTGCAGTTTAACGACGATTCCTGACGTCACAGTTTGAGAAGCATTATACAAGATTTACCGATCACTCGACTACTCGATATGTTCCTCAGACACATTGAGATGACCGCCGCCCAAATAATAATAGATGGCTGTTTGCGGGATTAAATCCTGCATAGTCGCGAACGATAGTCATGTATAATAACCATTGCGGTTCGGTCGGCCATATCTTAACGTATTGCTGGAAGATTTGCCTCGCTCTCGTAGGTCATCAGCGCCTTCAGCTGAAGATAACATCGACAAAGTCAAGGTGATGATGATTGAAAACCATAATTTAAGTTTGAGAGAGATATGCGTTGAAAGTTATGTGTCCCACGAATCAATTCCCACAATTTTACACAATTGTTTTTAACTAGTTTCAAAAGATCTCCGTTTTCTTAATCCTTAAAAACCATCTCAGAAGTTTACAATTTTGCATAAATTTTGGGCCATACCACCGCATTCACTTGATGTAATTCCCGCTAACTATTGATTGAAAACCGGTTGCTCGAAGTGATAATTTAGGTTTTGGAAGGAGTTTTCTTGGTTAGCGGTAATTTAGATTTTGGAAGCAGTTGTTCTTCCTTTGGATGGGGTTTTTCTCTCTCCGAAACCTAAATTATCTCTTCGAGGAACATGTTTTCAATCAGTATATCATTTGGATTTAGATTAGTAATAAATGCTGTGTTTTTTGTAGACCTATTCCCGATATTTTTTCACAATCGAGTAGAAAAGAGGCTAAGTCGGGATAAGAGGGCTTTCTGACTGGCTGGCTTATATGATAAATGATGTATTCAAGCAATTATTTAACGAAATCAGAATGTTACGAAGTTCGGAATTGTAAAATAAATTTTTTTTCATTTGAAAACTATGTAGCAACTTTCATTTGCTCAAGAAATCGTGTCGCCACAAATCATATAAATGATATTCATTGAGTAAATTTGTACCATAACAAGTGGGGCAAAAACCGATTCACAGACCAAAAATGTGAATGTTGAAGCTTAAAAGATGAAACTTAAGAATTAAATTCCTCCTGCAGTCTATCCGCACTATAAGAATGGATTAAAAGGTAACCGAGTTTTCAGAAAAAACTTTAGTTGAGAGGGGGAAAAAAACGATGTCAATATTCGTTTTCTCCCAAACTTGAATTGCTAAGAGCCCAACAGGATGTGCGATAAAAAAAAATGATGATCGAAAATTTGATGTCACAATTGTGAAAATTGGCAAAGTGATTACTCCCAGTAGGAATGTCGTACTACATAATCACATTTTAATTTTTTTTTTATTATATTCATGCGTACGGAATATCAATCAATTGTTATTTTAAACCATTGTTAACGGATTTTTGTGTATTGAAATTGTTGCAATCGGGTGGTGTTTCCTCAGAATCCACCCCTTTACAATAAGTTTTCCGCTGATTTAATGAGCTACAACGAGGATAAAATAAAAAAACAACATGGCTGACACCAAAAGATGGGCCGCGTCGAAGCTTACAAATTCTATTTAAAGTTACTACGTGTATCCATGTGCCGCTTCGTTCCACAAAGCTGTTATTGAGAGCAATATCTCTGGCTAATTTAACGGTTTCAAAAAAGCAAAATTTTCTTTTATGTGCAGATGACTCAAAAAAATGTCACAAAATTTCTAATATTTCTGAGGCTCTAGATTTTCAGAACGATTTCGATAAACTTCTTGACTGATGCTCCCTAAATAAACTTTCATTAAATCTACCAAAATGTTTCCATATTTTATTTCCAAGGTCTCGTAATCCAATGCAACTGGTTTTCAAAATTGGTGATTACAGGCTCCTCAGTACTGAAAGTAAAATGGATTTAGGTATTGTTTTTGATGTGGCGCTAACTTTGACCTCATATAATTTATATTTATATTATCCCTGAAGCTTATTCTATACTAACGTATATTAGAAGAAATTGTTCTGATTTCACTGATCCACATACTTTACAAATAGTGTATACTTCCTATGTAAGATAAAAGTTGGAATATGCCTCTTTTGCTTGGAGTCCCCTTTGCCACGTCAATATATTACGCACAGAAAGAATTCAGCGAGTCTTTCTGAAATTTGCTCTATCCTCAATTAACTTTGATGATTTTGTGCCTCTTTATATTTCCAGGTGCTGGTTACTGGGCTTACAGCCATTGCAATATCGCCGTATTTATCATGTTATTGTATTCGATATACGAGTGATTGCTGGTATAATTGATTGTTCTGAATTATTGTAGCTTATACCGTTTTATGTTTCGCCGAGATCACTCAGATATCATTATATATGTATATTTAATGTAACACGCCATTCCACAAATTATGCCCAACATAGTGCTTTGGGATGCTAAATGGGATTGCAAGAAATGAATAACCAATTTAATACCTAGAGTTTTGTATGTCTAGAAACAACTTTAAACTGTTTCTTTTCAGACACTTAAAATAAAATAATATACAAATTTACATATATTTCTTGAAATATATTATGTCAACTCTTAGTCTGTAAGGATCTATGGGTCCATAAACCTAAATAGATGAAATGAAATGAAATAAAAACGCAATAAATATCATTGAACATCGTAACCATCTGGCTGACTTACTTCTTTTTCTAAAATTAAAATTATCGTTTCCTGGTGACTATTTTCAGATGGTAGTATTCATTCACTGAATCGTGATTTATGCAATCATTCCTTCCACTGAAGTTATAGAAAGCTGTAGCGAAACCTTTTGGTGATCGCTGATAACATAGAAATTGTAGGTCGAAAAGAGCAAGACACTACTGCAGCCTTTTCAAACATTGAGAAGGAATCTGCAAAAGTATGTTTTAAAGTTAACAAACCAAGGTTTATGTTCCGAAGAACAAACAGCCTACTTGTTTGGCTTACTTATAAGCATGCATAAGTGCTGGACAATGGAACAAATAATGTCAGCTTGGTAGTCAGAAGAAAGTTATTCTTCGTAAACTGAAGTTATTATAGGCAAAGCAGACGGTTTAATGACCAAAACCCCTTGAAGAGGTTGTTGTGTTCACTTTCGTGAAAATGAAAAAAACCAAAAAAAAAAAAAAAAAACTATCAAACCATATCTTCTTCAACCATGAATCTGAGTTCTTTGGAGTTAATTTTATATTTAGAAGGAGGTAAAACTTTATTTTCGTTTTGCAAAAAAAAAAGAGAAGACCAGAGTATGTAACTGATAAATTAGAATTTTTATTCTAAGAGTATTATACTCAAATATTTCCCATAACACAGGGTTATCCGTTTAGTGATTTCAAATCCACAAACTCTGGCAAGGCTATTTACCGTTAAATACTTTTCACCTGGAGTGTTATTTATGTAGTGAAGATGAAAAGTTTGCCATTTACGAATAAGGATCATTTAACAACCGAGGAACGGTAAAAATAGTTAAAACTTACTACAAAAAAGGTGTTTCAAACGTGAAAACTTTTCGTGAATTACGGGGTAATCATGGTCGTCATAATTGATCTGTGCAGGGAATTGGCGAAGTTATAAAGGAACTTAAAGAGACTGGAGGTGTTACAAATGTGGTCAGGTCTATGCATTACCGCAATGTATACACTGCCGAAAATATCGCACCTTTTAGTGAAGGTGTGGTCGATAATCTGAGGAACCATCATCATCAATTCAGAGCGCTATGGCCGTATGATAACCGAATTTTTTTGGCTTGCAATTGAAGATTATGAAATGGACGATATATGATTTCAACAAGACGGTGCCGCGAGTAACGATTTTGGCCTTATTGCATGAGAAGTTTCCACAAACCGTAATTTCAAGATTTGGCGACGTCAATTGGCCACCAAGACCATTTCATTTGACGCCGTTGGAGTTTTGTATGTGAGACTACGACAAAGACTGTGTTTATGCTGATAATCCTTAAATGTTGGAGCATTTGAAAGCCAACATTCGTCAAGTTATCGCCGAGATACAGCCCGAAAGGATTCACTGTCTTAAAGCCTTAAAAGGATCCATTGCGGTCATTTGCGGCCCAGAGGCGGTCATTTAAATGACATCGTATTTTATACATAATGGCAACAAAACGAAAGTTTCATCGAAATCATAGTTTTATGTGTGCTTTATTTAACTTTACTTTTGAAATCGAAAAATAGACAACCCGATATTATCCAATCCTGAGAGTAAATATTTATCATTCCTTCGTGCCAGAATTATTTTCGTAACGTGAGAATCACAACTACTGCAAGTAGTTCATACAATAGAATTACTTGCCTCTCAGTTCATTCGTCAGTAAATTTTAAATGGCGCTAATATTGACTATACTGCTAACTTTTGATTTACTGAAAATATCTACTTTCATATGGATATACGACACTTAACCATAAATGGGTGAAGTTCTTTTTCATTCTTATAGAAAACATTAGCGGTAATTTACCTCTTTTCACTTTTTCTTAGATTTAAATCTACACAATTTTTTTTATATTTTTATTAGCAATTCATATTTTAATTGATCCGACAACTAGTAGCTTTGTATAAAATGTATACTGTTTTATGTGCTGGGCTTTCTTTAAAATGACTTACCCGAATTTTCTTCTTTTTATGTAAAAGAACAATCTAAAAGAAACGGAATGGATAAACCAATTATTAAAGAACATGCAAAATGTTGTAACAGTATAATAATTATAGACAAATATTAAAATCAGTGCAGGAATTTCAGTCAGGTGGACTAACTTACATATGTAAACGCGTTCATTGGACGTTCAATGAAAAGAAATGACTGTTGACAAATGGAGCATTGCAAATATTTTGCTTCTTATGAAAAAACACTCTACTTTAATGCACGACAAATGAAGCAAAATTGTAAATTACTAAAGCTTTTCGCTTAGAAGTTATAGCGGAATCATCTATGGTACTTTAAGGGGCGTGGCAATGCAGTCTTCTTTCGTCAGTACAACTTAGTCTGTTAAATGCTTGAAGTAGGCACCTGATTTGGCTGCAATTGAATGGAAAATGTGAATATATATGTCCAGCAAAATAAATGCATCCAAGGAAGCAAACACTCATCAATTTTTGTGATTTGGAAGTGGTGAAAAATTGCGTAATCACTAAGGAAATTTACATAAGGTAGCCATTGGGGAGAAACACTATTTCATGATGCCTCTTCTTTACATATCCATGATCTTTGGTTGTAATTTTTTGAAAGAATTGGTTTTTGTTTCAGAAAATATCAGAAAAAGGTTCCATTGGAAAGTAATAAAAATAATTGCACTAAAATTGCTTGCGAAAAAAACATACCTAAGAGTTTTGTTTTTACCAAATTTGTCCGAAGATTCCGTAAAAACCCAGTAGACAGATACAGAACTAGAAAAGCACATAATAGTCCGGGAGATCGAAGCTTATACACCGACTACCATTAAATACAGTCCACAATAGTATACTATTAACGACGTAGATTTTTATGGCGATAGGAAATGTGTATGTTTCATTTGATCTCAGAATATTTATAGTTTTTATAAATGGAATGACAAACTTAATAATAAGTCAGTCAACACATAACGAAGAATAAACAAATATTTTCCTAAAAACTTGAAATGGAGCTTCTTTAAGCTGATTATCAAAAATTCCGTCCTCGGAGCTTATTGTGTCCCTTAAGAAATAGATTTTGGAGTATTTCATTTTAAAATGGTTTGTTTTCATTGTTAGGAATTACAGATTGGAATCGAATCAATGCTTTCAAGAACTTCATTACCGTAATTTTGGAAGTAGTTTAAAAGTTCTTCGTTGGAAACAGTAAATATGCAAGGATTGCATCCTTAGAAGTTGTAAACATGTAATTCTGTTTGAAGTCATTCAACTTTTTTTTTTGCTGGGTGGTAATTTGTATGGGAGTTATCACAGAAACGATTATAATGCATTTTACAGAAATTTAAGCAACTGCAATTTACGAGTTTGGTATTACAGCGGAAAAGTTAAGTATCAAAAAAAAAAAAAAAAAAAAAAACTTAAATTTTTTATGGGAGGTACTAGAAGATGGATGGGCTATTTTCATTTTAAAAGTTAAACTTGCCAACCACTTAACGAATGCTAATTTTGGTTAAATTCAGTGCAACTACTTGTAAGCCATGGAGCTAAGAAACAAGGCCCGTATCAAATGATAAATGTTATATAACCTTCGGGTGAACGTTTCACTTAAAGAAATTTTCCTGAAGAAAACCCTGAAACAAATCTCGCACAGTAACCGCCGAGATGAGGTCGATCATTTACTACTTTCTGATTGCTTATTTATACTGGTATAAAAAACCTATACATAAATTTCAACCAGGCGAACTGACTCACATATGTATACCTCTACCCAACGTCCTTTGCAAGAAAACGCATATTGCAGGTTCTTAATAAACAATTCTTTGAAACTCATTACAAATTATAGAACCAGCACTATTTTTGATAGATTGATCAATTTGTGTGTAAGTGAGGTTTGGCTGGTTACGAAATTAAGTTCTCGATGTTTTTTTTATATAAATTTTAACTTTATTATGAAAACAATAAAAAAATGATTCATTGAAAGTATTGCCCATCGCTAGCTACTAATTTTTCCCATCTTCCTGGCAAAGCTCGAATAAAGTCGCGGTAAAACTGTCCATCTGTTGAGGCTATCCTGGAATCTAGCCATGGTCAGACCGTGAAGTCGTTGAAGTCGATACCGATCCCCAATGATGGTTTTGCTTGATTTCAACAGCTCGTAATGAAAAATAAATAAAATAAAATTCGCAGCTTGAATATTCGGCCGAGGTGACGGCATAGAAGCACGACCAGATACCTCCATGGCGTTAACTTCTTTAGATTGCTGTAATGAATCCATTTTACATCACACGTTACAATGCGATGAAGAATGCCCTTCCTTTTTTTTGCTGAAGTAGTTGTTCACAGGCGAAAAAACGA
Organism: Philornis downsi; assembly: GCA_019455685.1. NCBI lineage: Eukaryota > Metazoa > Arthropoda > Insecta > Diptera > Muscidae > Philornis > Philornis downsi. The sequence continues at coordinate 1,354,956 of JAHXMU010000058.1, read as the reverse complement.
TGCTCAAGGTCCCTTGGCTTCAACTCATATGGAACGTAAGTTCTTTGCTTTTGACACCTTGCTAACGCTTGGAAATGGCTTAGCGGGTAATTGTAACATTCTCTACTTGCGTTTGATATGGATTCCCATCAAGCAATTCCGTCCAGGTTTTTAATCTTCCTTCACGCGTACGGTCAACATCAAAATTACCGTTTTAAAAGCGGCGGAATCAATCCTGACAAGTTGTTTCACTTAAAGCAGCATCTCTGTAAACGTTTTTACGCTCTCGATAAGCTTCAGCTGCCGGTTTCTCCAATTGAAAGAAGAAAATCAATACCTCCCGCATATGACGATTATTTGGCGCAATATCATACATATTCACCCAACCAAACGAAAATGACTGTAAAAAAATCACTATTGTGTCGAGGCGGGATGTTTACCATATGCCTAAGCTTAGCTCATGACATTTAGGTTATGGCAGAATCGACTAGCACTTACAGCTGGCGCTATCTATTGGCAAACAGAGGAAACTTAGTTGCGCTCCTAATATAAAATCGAGTCTCGATAGGACTGCCTTGGATTTTACGAACTTTTTAAATCAAAAAACGGTGATCAACAGAATGGCCTTAGTGATTTGAGATATGTTTACATTATGTGAGTTCTATTTAGTAAGTAACCTCTGCCATTAGAACCGTGCTTTATCGTGGTTCCATAAAGAGAATAAATTACCATACAGTACTAACATAAAAACCTGTTCGCAAAATTATCATTCTTCCTTACAAAAGAGATGAACCTTCAACCTTTCATTTGGGACTAAATATTGTTCGATATAAATCAAGATAATTTCAAGGTGAATAATAGTAATTTAATTTTAAGAGACATTTACCAAAAAATTGTTCTTAATATATTGGATTTATGCTTTGTAAACTTTCCTTGGAGAAAAAAAAAGTTGTATTATCATATACATTTTATAACACTAGCCAACAAGGTTTTAGACTGGAGCAACCAAATATATTTCCTAGGGTAATTTGGTGGACTGAATTCGAATCTGTAGCTGGTTTTCTCTATTACGTCAGGTTTTCGAGATACAAAAAAAAAATGTTTTTATTCGTTCTTATATATAAAAAATCATTAGTTTATTTGAAATTCAATGAATTTTCAGAAGTAAATGGCGTTATTTGAACGTCGTTTGTATATAGTTGGTTCGGTTTCACGTATTAGAGTCCAGCAATAGTCTCCCAGTATGCTTATGTCCCAAAATCCTTGATAATTTCTTTCAATTTTCATTAAATCTTGGTGAACATGCTCCCCTTGTTCGTCGCTCACCGCGCCTAGGTTTTTGTGGAAAAAAATCTAAATGTGAAAATGCATTTTGAGTCATATTCGTGCACCTAATTCGTCATAATTTTCCAATAATTCAGCAACAATTTGTCTGTAGTTTTCACTCTTATTGCTTCAAAATAAACTGTTCACGATGCTTTTGAAAGATTTTCAGGCCGCATATTCTTTTGAAAGATTTTCAGGCCGCATATTCTACCTTCAATAAATATTGTTAAAAATTTTCATCATACAATAGCTTCCTGATCTGAGGGCCAACAAATATGCCTTCTTTGATTTTGACATATGAAATTTTAGGAAAAACCACTGGCAAATATTTAAATGCTGCACCATTTTTGTGGAGAGCCTTGACAAAGTTCTTAAAAATGCAGAATTTTATGTGCAGCGTCGGAAGAGTAACGATATTTGGATCAATTAATGGTTTACTTGAAATTTTTTGTTTTCCTGGTGAATACTCAGTTCGTTTTGGTCACTCTGAACTGACGTAATGATGAAATGTAGCGCGACTATCCCATAGACAAAGAAAACAACAAAATTTTGTGAAACCTCCTTGCATACCAGTCAACAAACCAATGACCTTACGAGTTATTTACGGTAGTCTATATCAAATATACAAAGAAATTTAAACCACAAACCTTAAGGTCACCACAGATCTTCAATTTATTATCGCTGTATTTGAGTAATGTCAAAATTTCAGTCATTAATTCGTAATTTTCCTTGGTATTAACGGCATGAGCATTTGATATGGATGGTTTTTCATTCGCATTATGCAAAAGAAGAGCCTTTAAAATATACTTAAATCCATCAGTAAATAATCTCCATTCAGTTCATTTTTTGAAATAAACCATCAACATCAGTACAGTACAGAATGGAGTGTTTCTTTTCAGAATATGCAGCCAATTCCAAGTTTCTATCTTTATAGATTGTTTCGCTTGTCCCAACTGCAAGATGTTTCCACTGCTGCATGCGTGAAACTAGCAATTCTGTGTCTTGATTCTATAAATGGAAATCCTGAACTAGATCATTTAGCTTAGCTTGATTTACTAAATGGCGTTAATCATCAGTCTGGTACAAACTACCACTGCTGGTGAAAGATGTTTTGGACTCACTGCTCGCGGCACTGGAAATGACTGGTAATGGATCATTTAGTGAAAGTTGAATTGGTTTGGAAACCGATGGGACATTCGCGTAAGCAATATTGTTTTCGATTTTTCATATTGAATCCAGCAACTTTTTTTAGAAATAACAATCGGTTTGGTGGTTATTTGACTTTCTCCAAAGTACTGGAATTGAAAAATCGAAATAGATCTTCTTGCCATTTGCTCACTTGTATAAAACGGTTCTGCAACTATTGCAAAACATTGTCAATGTCCACGGTTTGTTCAAATTTCTGAGAGCAAAACCAAAATAATGGAAATATGCATATTTTAATGATTCTGATATTGCATATCCTTTTTCCCCAACCAAATATTCAGCACACACAAAGCAAAAATAGCTTGAATCAGTAACACACGATCTCCCTGACATGCTTAAACGCTACTATTATGAAGATTTAGAATGAATGCGGGCTTCTGTCAAATTAATAATTGTGAAATTGTAGTGTCAGTATTGATTGTTTTACATCATCAGGCGTGGTTATTCCAGATCCGAATTCAGCCCACTTGGGTTGGTTAAAAAACATGCTTCGTTTCTGCACTTCATTTTTTCCCCCAAATTGTTGATCAGTGTAATTATCAGTGAATGAATAAATGAGTAATGAAACAAACTGTGATGAATTCATCTTGCAAGTGCTGTTTCAAATCGAAACCTCCGTTCTTCGTAATGGCACCTACTTGGATCATTCACGCTCATTTATAAGTTGAAGACAAATTTCTCTATTTCTCTCATTTTCTACGGCTTTTTATTGACGATTGAAACAAAAATTGGGTTTCGAAGAACGTCGGTATTTCGATCGCCCTAGTCTTAATCAACTCCTCAGCTGCACGTGGAGATTATGTCACATCGTATGCGGCCACTTTGACGATTACGCTTCGAAACTGCCTCATTTTGCAGACCCACTGTATCATTCCTTGCATTTGCCAATAAAACAGCACGTTGATGTTTTTCTAATAAAATGTGGGCCAACTGCAAAGAAATTTTGAAATGTTTCTTACACATACACAACTTTAGAAACATCAATAATACACAAAACATTTAAACATTTCTCTCCTTAATCTATATTTCTTCTTCCAGCATACCCCCAAACCTCTTCTCAATATTTTTTTTTAAAGAAAATCGAAAGGATTTATTGTTTGAGAAAATAAAAACAAAAAGAGGAACTAAAACCGGGAACGAATATTTTGAGCCACAAATTGATTGTGAGATCAAAAGGGTTTGTTCGGTTCAGATACGAGTATTTCTTTGCAAAACAATTCTTCTTCATCCTTTTGTTTAGAAAGGACTTTAAGATTTATTGATTCGCAATGAAAATAAAATTGTTTACAATCATTGCATTATTTACACATATTTCGTATGGGGAGAACAGACAACCGAGCGTAGTCGCAAATCCTCAGTAAAAACAAACGAAACTAATACCAAATTTAACAGTTCACTTTCACCGTCAATGAAGGGGGGAAGTTTAGAGCAAAATCAGAAAAAGGATTTTATTTTGTTACGGCTTTAGGCAAATTTGTCATAATGAGTTTCCTGTGTAAATATCCTTTAAAACACATTCTGCATTCATACATATATTATGTATGTGTATTTATGAAGGAGATACATACGGGGATCCACAGGAACACACACATGTGCCAGTGAATAGTTTAGAGTTTTTGGACCAACTAATGATACTTTATAGAAACGGTGCCCAGGGGCATATCATTTTACAATTATTTGAAATTATTGCGGTAGAAAAAGGACCTAAATTATGAATTCTGTTGTCCTCTATTTGTGCAGGAGGTCGAAAGGTTATACATGAATATTCATTGAGTGTGAGAATTTGTGAAAGCGAAATCAACTGAATATGTTTAATTAACTGGCAATTGCATGATTACGGCTCAGGGTATATAAGTAGTATGAAACGAAGTTTGGAGAAATGGGATTTGACGTACATTTTGTGAAGGCCTTAAAATGTATATAAATTTGTTATCTTAATGAAAATTATACAAGTAGTTTTAAGTAATATTTTCTGCGTCACTAAAGTGAAGATTTCGTATGAACACTTTAGGACCACAACAGAGAGAAAAGGCTTTAAAATAAGATGGATTATTAAAAGGTGAACTATTTAAAATTGTGGAAAATGTTAATCAATTTACGCTATGACGAATATCTTAACCAGTACAGAGATTTTAGTCAGGTGAGCCGACCAATATATATATTGGGTTATTCATTTTTCGGTTACAAAAGTAAAGTTAAATACAACACACATGAAGCTATGATTTCGAAGAAACTTTTATTTCATTATAACGCTTGAACCTTGCCACTATGTACGAAATACAATGTCATTTAAATGACCACATATGAATTTGTTGTAGCAGTGGATCCTTTTGAATTAGTTGGCAACCACTTTTTCACACATTTCGGGCGGTATTTAGACGATAACCTGACGAATGTTGGTTTTCAAATGCTACCAAAAATAGTCGGGTATCATGTGGCCAGAACTTTGAACTGAAATTTGGATTATCCGCCACACTCTCACTAAGAGAAACGGTATATTCAGCAGTGCGTAAACGCTTCTAATCTCTTTAAATCTCTCTTTATAATCCTGCCAGTTCCTTGCACAGTAGTAATTGATTGTATTTGGAAAAATCGGTCAATTTCTATGGGAGTTATCAGGTGCCAGAATAGGCATGGCCATGTGCTATGTTTTGATCTTGGGATTCTGCTTTGGGAAACGCTCAACATGTGAAAAATTTGACTAAATTTAGTGGCATCGATTGGATGACATGAAGCCAAGAATATATGCATTAAGTTGGTGATTTGTATTGGGGGTACCAAAAAAGAATGGGTTTAGTGATTTCTTTTTTTTAATTTTGCTCGGAATTATGTAACAATGCAACAGACAAAAATGTGAGTTGCTGCGTATTACGAATGAGGAGATACAGGAAAGAAATTAAATTTTGGAAAATCAGTTAACTAAAAGGTTAGGTCTGGTACAGCCCACATAAAATCACCGGCTACGATGTGGTAAAATATTAGGCCGTGCCATGTATTAAGAAGTTCCATAAAGTTACAGTTATCGTGTGTACTGTCTACTAGGATGGATTGATTGACATCGCTCAATCCATTTAAAAAATCATAAAATGCATTGTAGAAGAAACCACGTAGTACTCTAAATACTTCCTTCTGGGTGTTGCTTTTTTGTCAAGTCAAATGATATTTACGTCATTCCTCCGGGTGAAAGTATTTATACAAGTTGATAGAAAAATGTCAAACTGTTCACTCTTCTAAAGCATGGTTCGGGTACTTATGTGGGCAAGTTTCTTTCTCAGACACTGATTAAATAATGAAATATTGGATATATCTATTTTAATAGACTTCATATAGGTATTTCCATGTGAAGCAAATGAAATAGTAAACTCAGTATAACCTCTTTCTTGTGGACTGCGTTTGGACATCAGACAGATTAGATGTTACCTTTATTTAAAAATGTAGCACTTTCATAATAATAATTTTCCACAATGGATTTGTGGCATAAACCAAAGATAGAAAAAATTAGTACTATACCTATTAGTTATATGCATGAAGTCTTATCAATCATCAATGTCAATATCAATTATCTATTGAGATTCGCACTGCTTGTATTCAGCATAGTTTGTCAAATCTTCGTGGAAAAATACTCAATTGCGCACCACCAAGAAATTGTTGAAATTTAATGCAAAGTCAATGAATTTATTCACTGTACGTTCAGCCCATTTAATTATCGTTAGAGATTAAGCTCATTTCTGATAAAATGATGAAGTAAGTAAACAAAATTCTCGCCATAGGGGTTAGGAAGCTTGCTTGTTGTTCACGTAATAAATTTTGTATGCCGAAAGTTGATAGAGTACATAAACCGTACATTAAATGAGACATTAAATGGTATACATTAAATGACATAGATCTGATCGATATGTAAATTTAGGAAGATGGTTCAATAGGTCATTCATATCGTAGCGCAATCAATTTTTGAACCGGAAATGGCAATGACAATTCGCCAAAGATATACATAAATATCATGTCTTATATAAATAACTTTGAAAATATTGTCGGTCCTTATTACGATTTTGTGTCCGCTGTTAAATATATTTTGATTTTGTGAAAATATACTAGAAATCCGGTTTTCTGAAAAAATCGGGTACTTGAACACTATATGTACCACCCACACAAATCGGCCGATTTTCGAAATTCAATTTTATTCATGTAACTGCTAACAAATCGTTTAGATCTTTAATTTTAGGTGAAATCTCAAAAAACCAATCGGTTAGGCGTACCCCTGGTTCGGTGCCTCATACAAAAATTAACCGATTTTCCGAAATAGAATTTTTCCCCTATAGCTCCATTAAGCTTTAAAAAGCTAAATTTTTGTACACTGTATAGCTTTATAGTGTTTGGCGAAATTTGAGAAAAATCGACTACGTAACCACTTCCATTCTGGGCCTTAGAAATCACCTGTTCAACCCATATGTTCTTGGCTCCATATTTTTCAAACAGTTGCGTTGAATTCAGCGAAACTTATTTTTTAAACAGTTGCGCTGAATTCAGCGAAATTATTTTACATACAAATTAATCGATTCTACAACGTTTAATGCTTTTATTTAAAGCCCACTGCGTAAAATACTCCAACTTACATTTTTACGTCTTCTTCTCTTATATTTGCTTATTTGCATGTTTCAGTAAATTTCAAATTTTTTTCACATTTTATAATTCAGAAATGATTAGTTCTCAATTTTGGCGGCGTTTTCCAGATTTCGTTCGTCTCAATAATCTGTCCAGTCCTGAATAGTTTTCAGCCAGGAAAGTTCTCTTCTGTCTCTAGCGTGTCTTCTTTCGATTTTCTCTTCAAGAACAGTTTGTAAAGGGTGTCCAAAAAAGAACGCTAGATTTAAAAGACTGATGCAGCAATTGAATTGTTTCTCTGGCTGTATGACATGTGGCGCCGTCTAGTTGAAACCACATGCCCTCAACATTCATTTCTTCAATTCTAGGCACGAAGAAACTGGTTATCATTTCACGATACCGAATACCATTGACTGTTTGCGCTTGGCATGCCTCATTTTCATAAAAAGAGGTCCAATCCAGCCCAAAATCCACACCACATAGTGACACGTTGAGGATGCATTTGCTTCTCGTGAATCACTCAAGGATTTTCCTCACCCCAAATGAGAAAATTCTGCCTATTGACGAAACCATCAAGATGGAAAAAAAATCACTGAAGATGATTTTATCGGCAAAATCAGCATTTTCATGTTGTCTCTCCAATACCCAATTAACGAACTCCCTTCGCTGTCCATGGTCAGCTGGCTTCATTTCCTGAGTCAGATGAACTTTGTATGCATGAAGAAGCAATTTGCTGAACTCGGTGTCGAATTGAGGTGGATGAAGTTTGAGAGACAACATCACGTACAGCTGCGACATTTTCGATCGATTGACCTGGTCGAAGGCGCGTTGTTGTCTTTACATCACTAACAGACCCATTATTATCAAATTTATTCATTAATCTCTTTACAGTTGACTCTTCTGGAGCATTATTGTGACCCCAAATTTATCGCAATTTGCGAACTGTAGCCGCAAAACTTTCACCATTTTGGTAAAACAATTTCACAATGAGAATGCGTTGTTCGTTCGTGTAGCGCTCCATTTTTACTAACCTCGTACCTTCTACTAGCAAACAATAACAATTGTTCAAATGTCAAGCAATGGCACTTTGAATTGCGCTAAATTTAAATCTTGTATTCTTGTAGGGACCTTTAGAAATGTATATTCGTATTTTTCATTTCTCATAAGATGTTCCAAATATGAAGTTTTTCTGTTTTTAACAGTTTTAATTAGTTGTTGGTCAAGGTTAATTTTTCTTAGTATTTCATGATTTGGAATGCAGGCAGCCTACACTTGGAAGGCCTCTAGTGTCTTCTCAACCATCGCTCTGATTATCCACACTTCTACTGCATTTAATACCACTGAACACACATAATATTTTATAAATCGTGACTTCGTTGCTAGACTGATGTCATGGCTACTCAATACTTTGCGGTATTTGAAAAAAGCGTCTTTAGCTGCCTCTATATGACATTTGATTTCTTTTGTAGTGTTCTATTGAACATTTATCAAAACCGTCCCAGATATTTACAATTTTGTACTAGTTCGATTTCGTTGTTTCTTATTCTTAATTTGGTGTTTACGCGAGCATTTTTCCTACTAACAATCATGTATTTTGTCTACTTAATGTTGATTTTCGGGTTATATAATTCACTAAAGCAGGTCAGTTTACATATCAGCTTCTGCAGGCCGGATATGTTGCCAGCCAGTCTGCATACCATATTTCGATTGTAAACAATCCGTTTATTTTTATGCCTATTTTTTCTTTTTCGACGCATTCATGAATGTTTTCTGGGAATATATGTTGAATAGCAATGGTGATATTGTGAATAGCAAAATGTTATTGCGATTTGGTCAGTAAGCTCGCCATTTAGTTCCAGTATCTCATCTATTTCAATGGATCTTAAGATTTCTATTAGCAAATGCGAAAAAACCGAACCGATAATCCCCTCATTTCTGGTATCATCCATATTAAATTTCTCTCATATATCCCTGGATTCGTTCCTTTCCTTTAATTGTATCAACTACAATATTGTTCATTAGTATTTGCTGATAAGAACTTAGCAATCTTCCAAGTTCCTTCTGGGGCTCCGCACGCTTTTGCACCAATTCAAAAGGATGTCGGGTGAAGTCAGTAAATCAGTTCACCCGCTTGATATTTCTGTATCGGTTAAGTGGTCATTTCTCAGCGTTTTTTTTTTTTTTTTTTTGACAGAATTGCATCTCTTATTTGATCAACCTTAATAGGACAATTTTGTTGTTTTTACCGCTTTCTATTGTCTTAAGTTTTGTTAAGACAAAATTTTAGAACCCCTTCTTTTGATAAGTTACAGTTTCACAATTTTTTAAGATGTTTCAAATTTTTTAAAATTTGTACTAAAAAACAGGTTTCTTCAAAATATTCGCAGCTGCCACTACATATCCTATCACAATTTGCCAACATTTTATGAAAAGTACAGTATTTTATGCGCTACAGTTTTGCCGTTCTAAGCATATTTGCCTCTCTTCAGATAAAGGTTCTATTTTCATCAGTTTATCAGATGGTTAAAATCACTCTCTGAAGGATATCATTTTATGAACAGCTTGCTTCTTTACAGCATTCTTTATAACAATTAATAACAAAAATCTCCATTATAGGACAGAACTATTACAAAACCTAAGTTCATTTGAATATCGAGACTTTGTGTGTTATTGAAACTCTTCTTTTGCATTTCACTGGAAATTGAATTGTCGCGCTTTGTTTTGTTGCAATTCAGCCAAAAGTTTCAGTGTAAATCTTCTTAGTTTTGAAGGGAATTGTTAAAAGTTTTGCTGTAAAATTCACACCAAAATCTGACAGGCTTTGTTGGTGAACCTGAAGTCCGTTTTCTGTGTATTGGAGAAGAAATAGAAACAGACATAATCGTGGATTTATCATTATTATAAATCCAATGTTGCACTGCTGGGAGGGCGCATCCAGAGCAACGGCAATAGAGATACATTCGTTAGATTGTGATTCTGTTCATGTTTTTCATCTCTATCTCTATCTCTAGCCTTGAGTATTTCCTAGTATTGTATCTTTGTGTTATAAAACTAACCGTATCAAGCAATAGCATCTATTGTGTGGGTATGAGAGTGTTTTTTTTCCTTCTTTTTCTGAATTTGTTTCCTTCAGTTTTGCCCAGTCTTACTGGATCCTTTTCAATTCCATTTCAGACCACCTGTGACACATACAACAAACTTATGAGCAGACTTGAAGCGGCTGGAAGCGGAAAGCATTAGCGAGTGGGTGACTGGGTGAGTTTGAAAAAAAAATCGTTTTTTTTCTCAGATAAGTAACTGAAAAATTGTTGTTTACTTGTTGCTTAAAGTGTTGTTGCAACTCCCGTGGAGAAAAAAAAAAAAACACTAAACTCTGTTGGTGTTGCTACTTAGAATTGTGACAGAGGCGGAGAAGCATGTGTGTGTGTATGTGTATGTGTGGGTGTTGGTGTTGAAAGTGTAAAACACAGCGTAAACACAGACACAATCACAACAAAGGTATTAAGGATAAAAAATGCTTGTCTCACAAGTTTTAATTAGTTTTTGCTTAAAACCTCTTCATCTTCTCATGCCAAACGCGACCAAGCAACACTCTAACAACGTGTTGCTCCCCCTCCTACCCGAAACAGTACAATTCCGTACCTACCCACAAGCTCTAAGAGAAACAAAACAAGAAAAAAAAGCCAGCCATAAAACTGTGGGAGTTTGAAAAAGTGCTACTGCTTTCAGATATATAGCAGTTTACCTGCACACTGAGCGGTGTTCTTTTTAATTATTTTCAAACGCGCTTTTTGATTTCTGACCATTTATTTTGTTATGATTTCCACGCAGTTCATGTCGAGGTTGGCGTATTAGGGTGATCTTTATTTCACAAAAACTTAATTTACTCAGAAGTATGTGCAGATAGAGATATTGATAAAGAAAATAACAAAACGCCATTGAAGGTAGGCACGCTTAGGTATTCGTGGACAAGCTCTATTATACACAGGAACAAGGATAATTAAAAATTTAACCAAAAAATTGTTATAATCTTAACATTGTATTTACAACTAGAGAGCCAGCTGCTTCGTAAGCGTGATTGCACAATTTCAGTAAAAAATAATTTAGGATTTGAACCCCTCCACAATTTATTTATCACTATCAGTAGAGTCTTTTTGCCAATTTCTAAGATTTTGACTTCAACTGTTTGATCAGAGAGAGGTGCTATTTTTTGTTAGACATCCATAGTCACATCACATCACATCACATCACATAGTTGAGCTCCTAATAATTCCAATTTCTGGCAATACGTTATTGCCTCTGTAGCTCTTTATTCTAAACAATAGTGTTGTTTTTGTTTCTTGTCGTTTATGGGTTTCCCCTGAAAATTCGATTATTGTGAAGAAGAAACAGATTGGTTGTTTCCTGTTTCAGTCCTCATATCTAGCCTGATTAAATTTTTAACCCATTTATTCCCTGATCGAATTCGAAAGATTGTATTTTCATTATCTCCCATGATAGAATGCATTTCTCTGACTTCACGACTTAAGTTTCTGCCCAGGCGGCTATGCCACTTTAACAACCTTTCTTCCTTATTTATATCATGAAAAAACAAATTTCGAAGGTCCTTCTAAAATTGCGCTATTACGACTTAAAAGGAATTTACTGATACAGTCATTTTTAATAGGACGATTCCATTTTTAGTCCCCCAATTCCCTAACATTTCTTACCGCGTTTCTATTTTATAGGGTGGCGCATAAGAAACGTTAAGATTTCATCAGTGAATATATTTTTTGTTTAAGTCCTAATTTTCGTCTCTTTACAGAATTAACTAAATAATACTTGGGAAATTTATGATGGAAAGGCTCAGCACAGAACAAAGAACCAAAGTTGTTCAATTTTACATTGAAAGTCAGCATTCAATTAATCAGATCATATCGAAATTCCTTTCATGTTTGAAGTGCTTCTAGCACTCTAAAAATTTACCAATTGGTTCAGCGTTTTGGACAACAAGGGGCTGTCTGTGATCTTCCGCATGGTGGAAGACCTCGTGCAGTTCAAAATGAAGTGACCATTGCACGAGTGCATGCAAGTATTGAGGAAAACCCCAAAACTTCCACCAGGCGACGTTCTCAGCGGTTAGAGATGTCTACACGGTCTTTGCAAAGAATTTGACATATATTACATTTTTTCCCATACAAGTATGATATGCAATTGGTTCACGAGTTAAAACCAAATGATGTACAAGAACGCATTCAATATAGTCGCCGTTAACGTTACCTATGCGCCACCCTATATAAGTGGATTATGGACATCAATTTCCATTATTCTATTTCTAGCCCTTTTAGATTGGCAAAGGTACCTGATTTTATCCATATTTATCCTGCTCTTGCTCGCTAAATTATACAATATAACTCCATTTTTTTGCTCTAAAAGTATGAATTTTGCAAAATTATTTCTTAACGCGTTTCTGTTCTAGAAGTGGATTATGAATACCAGTTTCCTTGATTCTAGTTCTAGCCGTTTGAGCTGAGCGATAGTTCCTGATTCATGAAATTTTTACCCCGTTTTTACACGTTAAGGCACGAATTTCGAAAAACCCCTTCTTACTGTTTGTTTGCTCCAGAATGCCAGTATATGTATAAGTATTCGCCTGGCATGATTCTAGCTCTAGCCATTTGAACTAGGTAGTGCCCTTTCTAACTCTGTTTACTCTGTTTTTATGTTGAAAAATCCCTTTTTTTCGCGCAACTACTTTATGAACTATATACTCGTATGTCCCCATTTCTACGATTCTAGTTTTGTTTGTTTAGTCTTGGCGATGATCTGTCAGTCAGTCTGCGAAATTCAATTAAAGGCAACTGCATTTTTGCAGATAAATATGGATTTTCGAATAACGGAACCTTCTTCTTTTCTGTGTCGCTTTATCTTGCCCACCGTTTTCTATCTTTTACGTATAAAAAAATTGATAGTAACAAAGGGTGTCCCAACAAGAATGCAAGATTTAAAAGACTGATGCAGCAATTAAATTGTTTCTCTGGCTGTATGACATGTGGCGTCGTCTTGTTGAAACCACATGCCCTCAACATTCATTTCTTCAATTCTAGGCACGAAAAAACTGGTTATCATTTCACGATTCCGTTTGCACCATTGACTGTTTGAGTTTGACATGCCTCATTATCATGAAAAAAGATCCAATGATTCCTCCAGTCCAAAATCCACACCACACAGTGACACGTTGAAGATGCATTTGCTTCTCGTGAATCACTCAAGGATTTTCCTCACCCTAAATGCGACAATTCTGCCTATTGACGAAGCCATCAAGATGGAAATGGGCCTCGTCACTGAAGATGATTTTATCGGCAAAATCAGCATTTTTCATGTTGTCTCTCCAGTACCCAATTAACGAACTCCCTTCGCTGTCCATGGTCAGCTGGCTTCAGTTCCTGAGTCAATTGAACTTTGTATGCATGAAGATGCAAATCTTTCGTCCAAATTCGATGCCTAGTGAATTTGGAGACACCAATTTGCTGAGCTCGGTGTCGAATTAAGGTGGATGGTGTTTGAGCGACATCATTACGTATAGCTGCGACATATTCGGTCGATCGACCTGGTCGAAGGCGCGTTGTTGTCTTTACATCACTGACAGACCCAGTTTTGGCAAATTTATCCATTAATCTCCTTGCAGTTGACTCTTTTGGAGCATTATTTTGACCCCAAATTTATTGCAATTTGCGAACTGTAGCAGCAAAACTTTCACCATTTTGGCAAAACAATTTCACAATGAGAATGCGTTGTTCATTCGTGTAGCGCTCCATTTTTACTAACTTCGTACCTTCTACTAGCAAACAATAACAATTGTTCAAATGTCAAACAATGACATTTCGAATGGCGCCAAATTTAAATATTTCTTTCTTGTTGGAACACCCTTTATAAGTATATTTCGTGAACTTTTGTAATTTTTGGTGCGGAATTGAATTAAAAGCAGTCGTCTTAAGTTGTCCAAAGAGGTCAGTTCAGGAATTGATTTGTGGTTTTTTATAATTACATTTATTTAACACACTTTTTTTTAACGTAAAAACCGGTGTTTCTTAAATTATTTTCAAATGGGTAAAAGGAAGACGCTGACCAGCGTAGAAGTCACTTAAGTCCTTGCATACAAGGATGTCGGTTGGTCTAACCGAAAAATTGCACGCAAACTGCAAAGCTCTGCCACTGCTGTAGATAATGTTGAAAAACTGAAGGAAAATTACAACAAAAATAGAAAAAATTCTAAAAATCAGAAAGTATCACCACGAGGTGAAGCCGCTATTATACGCACAGAACTTAAAAAACATCCAACGGCTTCAAAATTTGTATCACAATTAAACCTAAAAATAACCAAGCAACTTGTTCAGCAAATTTTGGCACCCGTCTAATTTGGAAAAAAATTAGGTCTAAACCGGCGCTATCAAATGGACACAAAGTGGCTCGGCTAAAATTTGCAAAAGAACACATGTCTTGGTTGGAAAAGTGGAAAAAGGTGATTTTCTCAGATGAGAAAAAGTTGAATTTTAATGATGGCTTTGATTATTACTGGCATGACATTCGTCAGCCTGAATGTCACTCCACAAAGCGAAACTTTGGTGGCGGATCGCTAATGGTTTGGGCTGCATTTAGCTACTACAATCAAACCCCTATATACAAAATTTCCGGGCGTTTGCATTCGAAAGGCTACATAAATTCTTTGGAGAGTGTTCTTGTGGATGTTTTGGGTGAAGAACCATCTAGTGACACGATTTTTCAACAGGATAATGCAGGCTTACACGTTTCATGGGCTAATCGAAACTGGTTTCAAGACAAAGAAATTACAACTATGTTATGGCCAGCTCGATCTCCGTATTTAAATCGTATTGAAAACATGTGAGGTAATTTAGCCCGTCCGGTTTATGCTAACGGAAGAAGCTTTCAATAGATGGAAGTGCTTCGAAAAACCGTATCTGAGGAAAGGGCTCAAATACCACGTGCCGAATTCCAAAAAATAATTGATTCGAAAACAAATCGTATTTCTGAAGTAATTCAAGAATCTGGGTCATGGACACATTATTAATTTACATTATTGAGCCTTTAGAAATTTTCTCTTTTGATGTTTGATAGCATGCAACATAGTGCCTTTAATTGAATTTCGCACTTTATATTTGATTTTTTCCTTTTCCTTACATTCTAAGTTTTTTATTTAAATGAAATACAAAAATAAATTGTTGTGTTTAAAATATAATGAACAAAAACATATGATTTAATACAAAAAACTTTACTAACGTGCATAAGGTTCAAATAATCTAAAATATGTAAGTGCCTTTAATTGAATTTCGCTGCGTCTAAATTTCGATCAAATTTGAAAAATTTATATATAACCAATAAATACATAAATATACATACATAAATTTCAGTTAGGTGAAATAGCTGGCACATATCTTGAGCCGTCTACCTTCCAGCTTCCTTTGTGTATAGCAGATACCTTACGCCTGATGTGTGTTAGATTCTAGTGAATTTGCAAAAATTAAATTCAATATGTCAATATAGGAATAAAAAAAATAAAACAAAATCCCTTGCATTTAATGAATGAGACATGATAGAGGTTCTCACATTCAGTGAGCTTACACGCATTGTATTTCTAGGCTCACTCAAAGGGACCTACAGTTTAACGACGATTCCCAACGTTATAGTTTGAGAAGCATTTACAACACTGGTCGATTGCTTGATTTTCGAAGGGTTTGCCAGACACATTGAGGTGACCGGCGCTCAGATAATGATATTAGGCTGTATGCGGGGTTGAACCAGCGATTATGCGAGCCATAGTCAAGCATACTAACCATTCGACGAACCCTTCGATATTTTCAAAATTTGCCAAGTGTTAGAAAACAACATAAGGGACACAAATATATTATAGGTTACTGCATAATTTACTCCAAAATTTTATTAAATCAATAACCTATATCCAGAATTATGAAATTGCGAAAACTTTATTGTTCCCTTACGTGTCAGAATATGATTAAAACAATTTTTATTAAAACTTGAGTACACTCTGCCTTAAAACAAATATGATAAAGCGGACGTCCAAAGGAAGAAAATTGGACTGCTGGCATCAAAGATTTTTTCGCAAAATTGGCCTTGACCGCTCGTATAACTGGAATTCATTCCAGAATTTTACAGAGAGTTCATTTTTTTGTAATGTTCTTAGCTGCAGCGAAGGAGTAAACACTAAAAATTTAGAATGTATACTAACAGAACCGTTGATTTAATTATAGAAAGATAACCTAAAAAGATTGCTGACTTCCGTGGACCATTTTCTTTTCTTGCCATGATATAGTAGGACAAATATCAGAAGAAATTTGTGGGTTCAAAAAAGAAAAATTATAAAAAGTACAGCAAATTTTCTTGTTGAAGCTGAAAAGAGAATTTGTTCAACATACTGTTGCCTTCATCAAACCCAAAAATGTTGTTGCCGAGACATATTTGAATATTACAGGACTTAAAAACTAAACATTTGGCAGAAATGCTTGATTCGTTTGAATTAGACATGACTGCCATTTCGTAGAAAACTAAAGCATATTCTTAGAGGTCTGTTTTTAGAAAGGCTGCTTACCCTTACAGTGGCGTTGCTTACTCAAAAATATTTATTTGCAATATTTTATTGTAATTATGTTACGTACCAAGATTCAAGATACTATCGTTTAAAATAAGTATTGGGTAGAAATTCTAATGCAAAAGGTGCTATAAATTCTATAATATAACTTGGGTTGACCCACAAAACGACATATATCGGCAATTAAGCACAATTTGGTCAATGCTTTTTATCACTAGATTAGAAAATTGTCCATATATTTAAAAATATTAAAAGTCTGAGTTTGAAAAGTAGCAAAAACCATAGCTTTAGAAAAAAATTCCAAAATAATGAGGCTTTTCAAACTCGTACGTTAAAATGAAATATAGAAAAATAAGTTCTTAATTGAGAATTTTTAACTTTTAATACTTGATGTAACATTTAAAATGTACAGAATTTTAAAACCATGGTTACAGATACTACATAATTTTGCACAAATCGCCCTTATGAAAATGACCATACGTTTTGAATTATACCGCATTTTAGCCACGGAGACGTGTCTTAATAAGAACAACAATAATAACAATAAGGAATAAACTCGATTTTGTCCTAACTTCACTTAAATCGTTTTTCTTTGTGGAAACCGAATTATACTTCAAGTGAACTCAGATGAGAATTTCTGGTTGTTACAAAAGATAGTGGGTGTAAAAATGAGACTATTCATCAGTAATAATGTCTGTGCTGGTGAAAATGGCAGCCCCTGACTGTTGTAGTGGGGGAACATCTCGCTCCATACCCCACAATTCGTGGCATAAGAGAACTTTCTAAAGTAACTCCAGCTGCTACGAGGTATGCATTTTATAAAATAAGAAATAGCTGCAGTCTATGAATAATTTCTACAGTGAATTGCAGCAATTGGCTATAGATCAGACTAACTGGAAGAGGCTGATTTCACTATGAAATTTATTATCAGTTTGATTATTGAAAAGCCAGCAAACTTTGGTCGATAAAGACAGAACATAGACAAACTTTACATGGGGAAGAACCTCTCCTTTAGTAGAAGGTTGTGGTTATGATATAATGTGCCCAGTGGGTTACTTTTGGTAAGAAGAACTGACGCTGTGGAATGGACCAAACGTAACATGACGGTGCTTTAATTTAACTCCTCAGGCTTATTAGCGTCAGTTTCGAATACCTGTTGCGCCAATTTAAACTTGCGCCAAAAATCTACACCGGTGAAATATAGTGGATGGTTTTGGGAGCATTTTCCTCTACATCAAAAAAATTTCAGGAGTAATTATAAATTGGGAGTAATTATAAATATTTTGTTGCCGTCGACTGGCGGAAGTATATTTTTAGACCATGCGACTGTAATGCATATGATTACCGGTTTGAAACTAGGTACAATCACCTATCATTATTTGAGAGATTGTAAAGGGTGTCTCAACAAGAACGCAAGATTTAAATTTTAAACAAAACACAGATATTAAAAAAAAAAAAAAAATTATGGAACTTTATTACATCGTAAAGTAGACAGAATGAGGTTATGTATGGAACAACACATCGGGCAGATGGCCGCCGCGGCTTTGCTGGCACACGTGCGATATTTTAATGAAATTTTCAATGACCGTTTTGCATAAATGCTGCGGTATTTCATTAATGCAACTTATTCGCATAAACCATCGACTTCAAAAAACCCCAAAGAAAAAAGTCTAATGCTGTTAAATCGCGATATCTAGGCGGCCAATTCTGGTCTCCAAAACTCGAAATAACGCGACCGGGAAATGACTGATGTATCCGCTACTGGTCAATAAAACACCAAATATATACGAGTGTCAAAACAATTATAATAAACTCAAGATTTAAATTACTGACGCAGCAATTGAATTGTTTCTCTGGCTGTACGACATGTGGCGCCTTCTTGTTGAAACCACATACCCCCCACATTCATTTCTTCAATTCTAGACACGAAAAAACTGGTTATCACTTCGCGATACCGAACACCATTGACGGTTTGGACTGTTTGACATGCCTCATTTTCATAAAAAAGGTCCACGTTGAGAATGCATTTCCTTCTTGTGAATCACTCGACGATTTTCCTCACCCCAAATGCGACAATTCTGCCTATTGACGAAGCCATCAAGATGGAAATGGGCCTCGTCACTGAAGATGATTTTATCGGCAAAATCAGCATTTTTATGTTCTCTCCAATACCCAATTAACGAACTCCCTTCGCCGTCCATGGTCAGCTGGCTTCAGTTCATGAGTCAATTGAACTTTGTATGCATGAAGATGCAAATCTTTCGTCAAAATTCGCTGCATAGCGGATTTGGAGACACCAATTTGCTGAGCTCAGTATCGGATTGAAGTGGATGGAGTTTGAGCGATATCATCACGTACAGCTGCTACGTTTTCGGTCGATCGACCTGGTCGAAGGCGCGTCACATCACTAACAGGTAAATTTATCTTATAATCTCTTTACAGTTGACTCTTTTGGAACATTATTGTGACCCCAAATTGATCGCAATTTGCGAACTGTAGCCGAAAAACTTTCACCATTTTGGTAAAACAATTTCACAATGAGAATGCGTTGTTCATTCGTGTAGCGATCCATTGTTACTAACCTCGTACCCTCTACTATCAAACAATAACAATTGTTCAAATGTCAAACAATGGCACTTCGAATGGCGCCAAATTTAAATCTTGCGTTCATCTTGGTACACGCTTTTCTTTAAAGCATCTGATGGGCACTAGTCGAGCAATCGATAAGTATAGTAAATGTTATTCACACTGTCGTTCGAAATTGAATACGTGTAAGTTCACTGAATGTGGGAATCTCTTTTCTATATGTTGTTATATTGAATTATAACTTGTGTTTGATCTGATATGATTCTTTTATAAACAGCAGTATAGTTCAACCTATACGATATATGAAAGTATTTACGTATATTTGTTTTATTACACATAACCTTTCGCCTTTTGCTGTTGCTAAAATTGTAACATTTACAACTTTAACATTAACGCTCAGGGACTGTAAGATAATGATGAAAATAAAAAGACTTATGTATTTTTTTTCGAACGAGCTCACTTGGTGAGCTGAAAACCTGTTAAACAAACTTTATATTGAAAATTACATAAAAGAGTGGCACTGCTTGCTCCCGAGGTTGAGTAAAATAAATAAAAGTTGTTCCCTTTTTATGGTCATTCGTTTTAAATATCATTTATATTTTTTCCCCACACAAGAATTGGCTTCATTGGTTTGTTTTCTTTCTTGTACCTTTAACAGAACGGAAGCCAATCAAACATTTTAAACGTTTTTTCGTATCTTCTATCCATACTGTCGACGTTCATAACTTCTGAATTTTATTAGAAATTTCATTTTTACACTTGATTTCCTGCATTTCACTCATCGTCCATGATTTGAAAGAACGGACCGCTTTTACTGATTTTTTTATTTAGTTTGTCTTTATTTCCCATTTTCAAATCATGCAATTTGTGCGCTCAATGTCGTTAGTAGGCCGACAAAGTATCCGCCCCCCATGTGAAATGAGTTTTAAATACAATTTACGCGTTTAGCGATGAGGATGAAACAGGAAAAAAAGAGATTTGATGAGTAATGAAAGTGAAGGGCGATAAAATGAAATAAAATTCAATTTTGGTTTGTTAAACAAGTGAAGCCGTTTTGCATCTCAGCTATGCAAATACAGTTCTTGCTTATGAAATGTTTGATAACCTCATTTATGAGAGTGAATAAAATATTTAATCTGTCCGTAGTAAGCGAATGAATTTGTTTTATAACAAAATTAGTCTAAAGGGTGGAAATTTCTTATTTTTTTCTTACACAATTAAAGATTTGTGGTGAATAATTCTTCAACACAGAAAATTCTGCAATGAAACTAATAGATTTATTATCGTTTTTATTGATTTTATCAATCTGCTGTTAATTGAGCAGAACAGAACTAATTACATTGATGGTAACATTTTGTTACATTGAAAAGTAACATTTTGTTGCTTTTTGTTTTCGTTAAAAACAATAAAAGCAACATTTTTCAGCCCTTTTGTTTGGCATTATATTATAGGCGTTGCTAAAAAGAAGGGTCAGAAATTGGTAAAATCAACGAATCTAGTTCTCTTCATTTATTTATTTATTTTTGGCGAAATTCCCTCAGGACTTTGGAGGTTCCTTTGTAGTTTTAATGCTTTACAGACTGTTTCCAAACGGTATGCAAACGAATCGTGTATGAACGAAAGCACTGTCAGCAGGATTTTAGTAAAATGTTTGAAAGTTTTCGTCAATTATCCACGTCCATAGAAAACAATGTTACCATTGTATATCTTCTCAACATTTCTCCATATTTATTCACCCAAAAATAACAGGTTTATGGTAACACTACGCAACAACAATAATAGCCTTCCAAAATCTATTCGAATTACAAAAACGAAAACCTAAAAGAATTCGTCTGTTTGACGAACGAATTGAATGGTTCTTTTTGTGGGAACAGACAATTCGAACATTGATTTCCTTTACCAGAACCAACGAAGACAAAGTAGATTATTTATAATATGAAGTCTCGAAATCGAAAATGAAATCTAGAAATAGACAGGCGTAGAGTTTAACAAGCGCCTTAATTTGTGTCCGAGGCTTATGCCATTACGTATAGGGACCACAGTGAGGTAGAGGACATACCGATTCAAATTCATATAAATGGGTTGTTCAAAAAAAGTTTCTTCTCATAATATATCGATACATCGACTTGCCTTATGTATCCTATAGAAAATCGTATCTATCAGCATTACATAACAATTACGCCCACAGTTGGAGCAGTAGCTTAGAAATGTATACAGATTGAAGCCCTTTTCTTCTATCGTACATCTGTCAAATATCATCTTATTTTACATTCGACTAATGAATAAATGGCAATCAGTACAATAAGTTCAGGCGTTCACCTAACGCCTTTTCCTTTTGTCAAATCTGTAGGTGGTGCCTGAAGGAACGTGGAAATTGGTAGATTTCATCAACAAAAAATCATTTGAATCGGAACAGAAAAGTCAGTTAGATGAACTGAGCGGTACCAGAATGGGCGGTTCCTTTCAAAAACTACTCTGAATTAAAGTACAATAAAAAAAGGAAAGTTTTAATTTTCTAAGGTCCTCGGTTTGCAAAATGTGAAGAAACCGTTGGTTGTTGATAAATATAAATAAATTAATCTAGGAATACATAAATGATATAAAATATTCTGACCGACCGTGATGCGGTGGTTAGTACTGTAGTATGTGAGTGTAATTTCTCTAAGTGTATATTCTAGAAAGATCATCAAAACCGCTCCCAGAACATTCAAGTATGATATGTATATGCAATCTCTTTCCCTCTTTGTCTGTGGGTGGGATTTTTCTAGAATTACGTTTACTGCAGTAAACACAACTTCCTCTCACTCCCATTATATAGTTTATTGTTATCTCATTTTCACTTGTTATGTAAATAAGAACATTCTAGAATTAAGTCTATGATATACAACACTATTCTGTAAAAATGTTTGTCTTTGTTGCACCCATTTTGTTAATATGTGTTCTCTCTGAAATATCGTAGCATTTACGAGAATAAGCCGTTTTAGTATAAATAGAGCAACTTTGTACGTTTGAAGGGATTAATAAAGTTGACGTTTATGTGGAAATACGTTCCACGATACCAAAGTACATGCGATTATTGTTAGCATGATCGCGGGTCCAACCCCGCATACAGCCATCTATCATTACTTGAGCGGTCAAGTCGGTGTTTCTGCTGAACACTTCGACTTTAATGCTTCTCAAACTGTGGCGTTCGGAAGCGTCGTTAAACTGTAGGTCCTACTGAGTGAGTCTAATAGAATTCGTGTAAGCTCACTGAATGTGAGGAACTCTCCTACGTCTCATTTATGAGATGAAAGGGAATGTTGTTTTAAAAGTAAAGGGCGGCGCATGAATTGTGCTACAAACACAATACGTATTAACTTTTTTCTGTTTGAGTAATGGGCTTATTTTTTTAATTTGGCAAGTTACTATTTAAATTTATCCAAATATAATAGTTGGGATACTGAAAAGAGGATTTGGATAGTGCTGCGGTACAATGCTTTGCAGTCCTTAACTTCCGTCCAAAGGGAATTTAGATGGGAGCTTTGGCGGCACTCCTCCGAGTAGATGGACCACTATGAGGTGGGTAAACACGTTTGCTGAATCTGGAAGCATCGCACAAACACCGTACCATCGAGATGCCTATGTACGGATTCACAACACAATCGTGGCTGTAGCATCGTCAATACAGACAAATCTAAGCGTTTCGACTCCAAACTTAGGGGCTCAAAGTGGAGTTAGCAGCAATTCATGTCGACTAAAATCTGTTTCTGTACAAAGTCTGAAGTACAAGCAAGTTAAACCCTCTGGATTTGCATACTCGCATTCGTCTGGAGTTTAGCCAAAAAATGATTGAAATGGCAGAAGAAGACAAAAACTTGATATATTGCTTGGTTATGTCTGATGAGACCCATATTGATGTTAACGGAAATTTAAACAAGCAAAATTGCCCTATATGGAGTAGATCTAATCCAGAAATACTACAGGAGATGGAACTGCACCCAGAATGATGACTAGGGAGGGAAGAGTTGTTCGGTCGATTTCTTTCTCATTTTATCCAACATTGGTTGCGTCTTTTTGATATCCTATATATGTTCGCGCAATTAATAAATTAAAATTAAAATTAAATTGGAACGCATTGTGTTTGTGCTGATAAATAACTTTGAAAATGTAAGTATTGTCATTATTCTGAAAATAGGAATTCTAACGTTTTTCTTAATAGCTAGAAGCGGGCAATGATACCCATGGAGTGGAGGATTTACAGACAATTGTTGAGACCATAGAGGCCATGTCCTCTTCGTCATCGAGCTCGTCCCAGAATGAAGATGGCAGTGAAAAAGACACCGCCACAGCTGGTGTTTTTTATAAACGGCAATAACGCCAATAACGCACAAACCAAAATTCAACAAATGATGTTTGCAAAAAAATTAACTACTTGTATTTACGTTATTTGATGTTCTCCTTCTTCTTTGACTTCTTTGTTTACTTTTGCGTAGGATAACTTGGTCGCATTGTTAATTTCTACACTTTTCTACTACTTTTTTATACAACTCATCCCCGTTTAGCTTGGCGTGCAAAATTATCCCCGTTAACGTATACCGAATAGCATTTGTATGGCGAAACGGAAAAAAAACAGAAAAAACTCAGACATTATTGTGCAATATAATCCACAATAATATAAGTAACTTCAGACTACGTATCATGGATTACAGCATAAAATTGAATTTTGATAAATCGGCCAATTTGCAAGGGATGTACCAGATTCAGCATGACAACATCGTCCATTTTCGTCCTCAGAACTTAGTTTACCAAACGCATGACATGTTTCAAATTTCATTGCATTTCGCACAAATATTTGAAAAACATTCCAAGCTTAAATTTGTGAAATGCGCAAATTGGTTCACGAAGTTTTCTTTTGGAAATCTCATGCTCAAATATGACTGGTGCGGTCAGCTAAATGAGGTTGATGAGTACGAAATCAATGGAGTTATCGAGTTGAACGCATATGTTTCCATTCGGAGATACTGAAACTGCTTCGATTTGAAATTGAAACTTGTTAAAAAATACTCGATATTTGAGTTCCGTACAAGCTAAAGAAAATTAAATTAACAACGCTCATAATCACCTGCGATTTACTGCTTAAAGAGAACTCGATTGATACATTGTTTTAATAGCTTCATCCCTGAAAATACAAATTTGATTATTCACAACAATGTCAACCTGAAGAAATCTGGGTCCAAGCAAAATAAACTCGCTCAAACTTCATTGAAATTCTGAATTGGCAGCATAGTATGTTGACAATGTAATGAGATTTTAAGGGGGAGAGTGTACTTTAAACTGCTTCCGAAGTACGCAACCATAAACTTAGATGAAGCTTGATGAATCGCTGAAATAAAGAAGACTTTCCACCAGGACAATGCTAGACTTCATACAGCTTGACAGACTCGGCAAAAAATATTAGAGTTTAGATGGTTTGGATAGTTCTCGTCTGGCAGTTTTCGATTAGTGTTTATTCCAAACTGTGTAAAATTGTTTGGACTTAAACATCGTTGGGTTGGCGGGCTCATGGAGTTTTAGTCGCTATGAATCACTTCGACGAGAAGCGCATTTTGCGTGGCGGCATTTTACGAGAACTCTCGTTTATATATTGCTACTAGGCGACTATATTGTGCTGAATATAGACTACGGCGAATTAGTGAAGCTCCGAGTGCTAATTTAATTAAAATATGGGTAAAGCGTTTTGAAGAGACCGGTTCAACATTTAAACCACAAGCAAATGGTCGCCCAATAACATCTAGGAGCGAAGACAATGTTGAGAGAGTTATGGAGTCAGTGCGAGGAAATCCACAAATGTCGACACGCAAGAGATCGTCTGTCTTACAATTATCGCGACGAAGTTTGCAACGAATTTTAACATTGGATCTTAAACTGCATCCATATAAGCTGTAATTAACACAAGAATTGAAAGAGTCTGACTTTATAGCAAGGCCCGCATTTGCTAATGAAATGCTTGATCGATTTTCCAATTTTGACAATATCCTTTTCTCTGACGAGGCTCATTTCCTTATGAATGGGTTCGTAAACCGTCAAAATTGTCCTCACTGGAACAGTGAAAATCCCAAAATCAAACACCAGAAACCATTGCATAGTCCTAAAGTGACAGTATGGGCAGCAATGGGCAGAGGAATAATTGGTCCTTTTTTCTTCGAAAATGCGCGGGGCCAAAACGGCACGGTTAATACGGAACGCTATGTTGAGCTGTTGGACGAATTTTTGGCTCCAGAAATTGAAAGTTCAAGAATAGTGAATTCCAGAACTTGGTTCCAACAAGATGGAGCTGCTTGTCACATATCAAATGACTCCATGGCGGTGGTGAAGCAGATGTTCCCTGGCAGACTGATTTCGAAAAAAGGTGATATCCCGTGGCCCCCACGTAGTCCAGACTTGACGCCTCTTGACTTTTTTTGTGGGGATACCTCAAACACAAAGTCTACAGTAATAATCCAAGAAACATCGTTCAGCTCAAGGAGAATATCCGTGGTGAAATGGCAGCCATTACACCAGTATTACTGAAGAAAGTTTTCAATAATTTTCATTTGCGGTTAGATGAGTGCCGTCGTACAGAGGGTCACCATTTAGATGATGTTATTTTTAAAAAATAAACTCCATTTATTACTCTACAATGCCTTAGATTTATTTTAACCATACCTTTTGTATTTATTTTTTAATCTATTTTTTAAATATGCACGTTCTATTGCGCCACCCTGTATATCGACAAATCATATTATAAACTTCCCTATTGGAAACATTTCCAAAAACTCATTCTAATCTAAACTCCATTTCATTTATTGTTTGCCTCGCAGCTCTGGCTGTTTTGCGGAAGTTGTAATCAGATATTGAGTTAAATGGTGAAATGTTAATTACATTTAATAAAACAGTTGACTGACTTTGGCGGTGTGGCATGCAACACAAATTCATTATTTGCAAATTATCCCCACACAGCGACAAGTATTTGACCCAGCTTCTTTTAAAGTGGAAACTCCTACCTCCACTGCGGCAAAAATTCAAAGGCAAGGGTGAAAATGAGGATGATGATGATGATACACCCCGCACTCTTTTTCGCGGAGTGTTTTTGTACTGTCATCACTGTCATTAAGCACAACATGAAAATGGCAATAAGTCGACACTGTGACAGACAAATAGACAGACAAACTAAACATTCGACTAGTAATAAGAAGAAGTTTGGATACCACCAGCACCACCACCACCACCACCACCAGCACCACTGCGAATATCAGCATTACTAGTGATGATGATGACATCGACGTCAACTACAGTTAATTTGAATTTGAGTTTGTGGAAAATGAGCTGCAGCGCTTCGCCCTACGTCTCCTGCCAGTTAGTCCTTGGTTATGTTTGTTTAATTTTATGCGTGACAAGATAATGTGGACTAGCTGACATTTCAGATTATATAAAAGTGCCTAGAAAGAGACGGGGGGCCGGTCCCAGTCGGGAACTCAGGATGAATTTCCATGAATCCATTTTAAGTTTTATCTTATTTGGTTGACAACATCGAAGACGTTACGAGTAATGTTTCTGCAATGGTTACTGTAGCTACCGAAGAAAGTTGATTAAACGTGTTACATTCCATCAGCCGTAAGATTTCTTTTTCTAACTGCCCTCAATAAAACTTTGATTATGGGAATCATCTTGATCTGAGAGCGAGGGGAATTGTTGCAAATGTAATTACAATATTAGAAATGTAATAAAATGTATTTATTTAGCAGTATTTAATAGTAGCCACAGCAGTTAGATTAAAACAACTACCTAAAGGTGGACATCGTCTGGAATTGTCGACACCTTTGGTTTTCTTGGTTTTTTGATTTATGAACGTAACAAACGCACGCATGCCACATGTATGGCTCAAATATATAATATATGCGAACATGAGGTCTTTGACTGTTATTTACGTGAGAGTAACTAATCTAAAATTTTCGGGCAATTATACTGTGCTAATGGCAGTGGGTAGGCGGGTGTTTCCTAGGATGCTTTGTACCGCTTGCCCCTAAAACGCAGGCCTCTCTACCTGATCTTGTAATTAAGCAAGCAAAGGATATGATGCTTGCATACAAAAACAAAGTAGTGTGGCCTTGTGCCAGGCGCCCTAGGAAAAGGTGGATTATGTCTTGGGATTCACCTATAATATGATATCAAACTGATCTTTGAACTCGTTTTTCGAAAACCAAGTAAAGGGGAGAGTCATAGTTAAACAAGACACATCCTGGCAACAGGTGCGGACATAGAGCATCGTGTTAGCTGTGGTTGCCCGAACAAGTGCTTTTGCGTTGCTTCATTTGCGTTGGTGAAGGAAGGCATTAGCTTGGAAAACACTGTTCATATCTATCCGAGGTCTTTCTAGATACCTAAACTCCTACCCGGCAGGTAGCTCACTTCATACCAAGTGGCTACAAAGGTACTTTGGCCGAGTGAGGGAGCTTTTCCAAGGGACCTACTTCCAATCTCTCCTACTTCCAATCTCCAGTTTGGCTAATCCTTCGGGATTAGTTTGAGTACCCCACAGTGGCGCTTGCTGTCGCTAGAAGAAAGAAAGAACACATAACCAAGAAAGAAAAGCGAATGATTAGAAAACAGCACCTGTGTGGTGGCACACCATGGGGAAGGCTTTCACAGCGAGACTCATGTAAAACCTTCACATCAGTTGTGCTAATGGCATCAGTTTGAAGAAGAGGAATATGTAAGAGATAGAGATAGAGAAGATACCAAGGTGTCTTGGGCAAATAGGTAAAATAAATGGAAGGAAACTAAAGAAATATTAAAGTCAAATTTTGTTTTCTCTTCCTTTTTTAGACTTCTTTTGTTGCGAGATCGGTTAGTTATAACTTTAAAAAAAATTAATAACAATAAATACGAGGACGGTACCAAAACTAGCAGGTCTAGCAAAGAAGACACAAAAAAGTTGGGGAAAAATTTCTTTATTTGTCAACATAATCTCCATTTAGTTCGATACAGCTTCCTTTTCAATAGCTTCTATACATTGTTTATGGTAAGAACTGTCAAACTCTTTAAAATAGTTATCAACTGCAGATTCCACCTCTTCATCATTGGCAAATCTTTTACCATCGAGCCATATTTCCAAGTGTGGAAATAGAAAATAGTTCGTGATTGAAGCAATTCTAACTTTAATTTATCAATTTGGGCAACGCAATAATGGATATGTGAAGTGGAGCATTGTCTTGATGAAAAAAAAAACACCTTCTTTCTCGGCAAATACAGCCTTTTTCCATAATTCGTTTCCTAAACGCTGCAATAAGTTAGCAAAATATACGCCGTTGATGGCTTTTCCTTTTGTGAGGATAATCAATAAAAATTATCCAATGGGCATCTCAATAACCGTTTTCGCCTTCTTTGAGCAAAATTCTACCACTCCAGTCCACTGCTTTGACTGTTCGCTTGTCTCAGGTGTGAAGTGGTGGACTCATATCTTAACCATGATTATAAATCGACGCAAATTCGGCTTTATTGCGATGAAACTTCGTCAAACCCTCTACAAAAACATCTTCATAAACCTGTTTTTGTTCCATTGAAAGCAAGCGCAGCACCCATCTTGTGCAAAGCCTTCTCATCTTCAAATCTTCGGTCGACAGACGATGTATTGCACTTTTTGAAATGCCTACCATTTCAGTTAGCTCACGCGCTTTTAGCCGACAATTATTGAGTACCATTTTCTTGATTTTTTTTTTAACCGTGTCTGGCGTGTACAATACGGTGTTGCCAGCTCTTTTAAACTCTGCCAACCAACATTTTACAGTCGTATATGAAGGAGCAGGCAATCCCAGAGTGGAATTTTGCACGGCTTTAATATTGGCTGGACTGAAACCTTTCAAATGGAAATATTGAATTATATAACGGTGAGCAATTATTTCCATGTTTACAAATTCCCTAAAATCGTTTATTTTTAACAGCTCAAATAAAAATACTAAACAACTTGGCGCTTTGAAACTTAAAACATAGGTTTTATAAGTTTGCCAATTCTCACCAAACTAGTTTTTTTCAAACTACGCCCCCGTATATGGCTCAAATATATCAAATTTCACAACAGCAGAACTTCTAATATTAATTCCTTTAAATCGGTATTCACGCTATGTGCGAAGTGGGGAAATTCAAACTTGGACTCTCTGGCTGATGGAATAACCAGACTCATTCGGAAAATTTCTTAAGCAGTGCAAGTTTTTTGACATCTGGGCAAGCATATTCTTAATGACAACAGTCTGATGGTAGTTAAAGTGAGAAGACGATTTTTTTGAGAAACCTCAACGGTATGCTAATTCCGAGGCATCTGAGGCAAAAAGTAAAAGAAACGTTTGTTTTCTACTCATAGACGCTTTTTTGTTGCCAGAACTCCTAGGTGTATTCAAAAAAAATAGTAAGACGTTGGGTTTGAAAACTGAACTTCCAATTCAACTTAGCAAAGACACTCTTTGACTTAGAGAATTAACCCACAATAATGAATTAAAATTATAACTAAATGAAACTTGATCTTGGAAGTTATGGACGAAGTTTTAGTTTATTAGTTGGCGAATTAGTTCAAATACTAGTTTGTTCAATGGCACTTTGTTTTTGTACTTTTGAATTTGTTAAGCATTCCGTTTGAACATTGTTTAGAATATGTCAAAATGGAAAATGTATTATATTCTGGATACAACAATCGGCCATAATACTTAGATATTTGTTCCGCCCAGTATTTGAAAACTTTGTTAATTTGTTAAAAAAGAGTACCGGAAGGCAAATATCAAGCATTATAAAGTAAGACACTGGACAAAATTTAAATGTTTTTATAGAAATTTCAGAGAAAATTATTGGTAAATCAATTAGTTAATTTATGTGAAAGATTCCTGAATGGCATGAAAATTTGATGGAATTGATAGAATGATGTAAATAAATCTAAGAAAACACGTGTTAACTCGGTCGTTTGTATGAGAAGTATCAGGAGGAGACAGGTTAGGCGATTGAGTCTAAAGCAACATAGGACGGACACAGATTGCTGCAACGAAGTAATTAGAAATTACAAGGAAAATCCAGATGTTTCTGAAAACTAATTGACAGTTTTCAGATAGTGCAGTTTTCAGAGTTACCAGAACAGCTCGATTAAAATAACACATTTAAAATATTACATTTTGATAACATATCTAGCGGTGTTTTCATTCAATTTTTTTTGTGCGAGGTATAAAAACTCCAAAAGGGATTTCTGGAGAAATATATATAATTTGAAAAGACGGAAATTGCAAATTCTAATCCAAGATTGAATTTTTATGCCTCGATTTCTCAATCCACATGCGAGGTGTGTTCAAAACATAAGGCAAATTTTCAAATTTCGCAGGCTACGTACATTCTGCTTTCGATTATTATTTTTCTATATTGGCACACTCGTCTAGAAGATATGTCGACGGTTTTATCCATATAGCATGTTCAGTTTGTTTGTGAGAGGCTTAAATAAGAGAAGCCTTTTCGTAATCGAAGAAAACAGAGAGCAGAACCTTGACATTTGATCGAACTTGGCGTTCTTCTTTTTGGTCTTGGCTCTGCTGGACTCTTCCATTGGGACGATTGGACTTTGGTTTCGATGTCATAACCATATACCCACGATTCGTCACCAGTTATGACCCTTTTAAGCAAATCTTGTTGACGTCATTCGACAATTCCTGAGCGTTGTTTTTAGTCAAAATTCAGCAAGTTTGGAACGAAATTCGCTGCCACATGCTTCATGACCAAAACTTCCGAAAAGATTGCATAACATGAGCCAACCGATATACCGATATCCTCGGCAACTTATCTAATTGTGATGCGACGATTCTCTATAACAAACTCCCTAACTGCTACCTTAGTTCATTCTGAATAAAAAATTTTTCATGCTAAATTAATTGCCAACCTCTCGTGAATTTTCACCATAACATTCAAATTTTACTATCTATCACTTGCGCAACAACATATCTCGAATCAAAAATGTCAATGCTCTAATACGGGTTACCCATTTAGTGATATCACAACCATCGGTCCGGCAAGTCTGTCACCTGTTAAATACGTGTCATCTGAAGTGTTATTTATTTAGCGAAATATTTGCATTTACGAATATGGATGGTTTAACACCCAAAGAAAATGCTGAATGCGTAAAAACAGTTAAAGTTTACTAAAAAATTGATGATTCACACGTGGGCACTTTTCGTGATAATGGTAGTCATAATCGATCTATTGTGCAAGGAATTGGCAAGATTATAAAGACATTTCAAGGAACTGGAGACACAGATGTGGTCAGGCCTGTGCATCATTGCAATGTAAGCGTTGGCGAAAATATCGCCTCTGTTAGTGAAGTGTGGCGGATAATCCTCGTTTCAATTCAAAGCGATATGGCCGTATAATAACCAACTCTTTTCTAGCCTACAACTGAAGGTTTATGAACTGAACGATATGTGGTTTCACCAAGATGGTGTCACAAGCCACAAAACACTACCAGTGTCTTTATTGCATCAAAAGTTTCCAGAAAGCGTAATTTCACGTATTGGCGACATCAATTGGCCACCAAAATCATGCGATTTGACACCTTTAGACTCTTTTTTGTGCGGCTACGTCAAAGGCCATGTTTACGCGGATAATCCTCAAACATTGGAGCATTTGAAAACCAACATTCGTCAAATTATCGCCAAGGTACTGCCCGAAATGTGCAAAGAAGTAGTCGAAAACTACTAGGATTCACTGTTGCAACCAATCCAGAGGCGGTCTTTTAAATCATATAGTATTTCTTACATAATGATAAGAAATAATAACATAAAAGTTTTATCGAAATCATAACTTTATGAGTGTTTTATTTAACTTTATCTTTGAAATCGAAAAATGGATATCCCCATTATCGAAAACATTAATGTGTAAAAACAAAAGATATTCCACTTTCAGTGAGTTACACGACACTGCCTTGTAAGAAATTTTTTCTTGCAGAAAAACAATACTACTACTGTGCGGTGGAAAAATTTAGCTTCAAAATTTATCAGTTTTCAACTCAGTGTACGTTGAGAAGGGTATCACGTCTCCCGTTGCATCAACGCAGAAGAACATTAGTTATGTGCTATCGCTTCACCTGACAGAAATTTCTATACCAGTTAACTGATCACCATTTTTTCCTATATTCTATTTGCTCTACTTGATGCATTAAGCTGGCAAATGAATTTTCTTGCATCTTTTCCTGCGCCTTTCGTAAATATAATCTGAAAAGTTAATTAAAAATAAATAAATAAAGTAAATTAAATTGTAAAGCATTAACTTTCTACCCCCTCTATATCACCTATTTATGTAATCAACGACTATAGGAATTTATTAAACTGTAAGCGCATCATAAACTAATAGAAGGGAATCAAATTTAGCATTCGCTTTTTGTTTCTTTTCGCAATTTCATCATTATCATCAGCAGCTGGTCCCGTCTCAATCACAGCAAATATTTATCCTCTTTATCCCTTAACATTACTCAGGCCGATACAAACACACTCACACACACACACACACATGCACACTTTCATACAAATAAATTTTAATGCTTAGTACACATATCTCCAATAAAATGTACGCACACGTATCCATCATGTTCGCATTATGGCTTTATATACGCACACACGCACATATCCATCATTTTCTACTAAACGAAGAGTATAAAGAAATAGAGATAAAAAAAATGAACCGAAATCCTCTGGTTCAATAAAAACAGAATATAAAAAAAACTTTGGTCGATATATGAACTTAATAAAAATCAAAAGTGACGACAGACATTAAATGTCACTCATAATCACCGATTCCTTTTTGTATTGGAGTCTGGGTGGCCGTGACAAAGAAGATAAATTTTTGCAAAGGTAAGGAATTTGGTGGTTAGGATTCTATGCGGATTATTCTTAAAGTGATGCAGTAAAACGAAACAATTTTAACATTCGTAAATTTTATTTGTGATACATTTTATGGATAGTACAAACTTTTCATACCCTTTAACGGTCTCATTCGTAAAAAGAATCGCTAATTCATGGATAAAGCAGAAAATAACATTAAAAACTTTTAATATGAAACATTGCTCATAAAATGGTTAACATTAGTTTAATAACTAATTAACATTTTATACATTCTGATGAACAAACTATCTGTTCTTCGTTTTTAGCGATGTTTAAAAGCAGTACAGAAATTTCAATCTGGAGAATTGTCCCCCATATACCTTCACCCAATGTCACTTCGGTTTACTGCAAAAATGTAAGGAGTGCTAGAAACTTGATGATAAATTGTTCGGACCATATGAGGAAAATACTCTAATTTAAAACAAAATAAAAAAGCAAAAATATAATTTTCTGTTTGAAGTTCTCCGCTTACAAATTATTACTAATCCAACAACAACTTAAATCTAAAAAATATATAACTATGTATAGTTTTTGAGTTTTATTCAAAGATATTGCAACAACTAAATCTTGTGATTACATAAAAGTGAATTAATTGAATGGAGTTACAATCTATTTGGGAAATAAAAAGGTTAAACCCTTCATCTCAAAAATAAAAATAAATAGTAAAGCCAAACATTAAAAGAAACTTTTTGCTCATAGAGTGATTATCTACGAAGATGACCACGTATAGACACAAATTTTCAGTTTCATAAATTCTCCTTATTAAGTTATTTATAAATGGTTACATTCTCTTATTACGGGAAAAGTAGAATAGAGAATCTTTTTAAAATAGTTATCATTTAATCTTTTAAAATAATCCTTAAAAAATTCGTATCCTGCTTCCTCATATAGTACAGAAGTGCGGTACCTCCAATGGTTGTTTAAAATCGTTTTAAAGCATTTGTTTTGAAGAATTTGCATTTTTCGGTAGTGGCTTTGTGCCGCATTGTGGCATATAAGTGAAGCGAAAGACATTACATATATGCCTTGTAACACACTTGTAAATAGTATTTTTAAGGCTTAGACTTGATCGTCTGTTTAAAAATGGCCATAATGCGTTGAATGAACGTGGTGCCTTCCCGCAAGATAATTGAATATGTTTCTGAGAGGAGGGTTTTTTTTTTGTCTAAAATCCCCCCAAGATATTTAACATCATTTTGAGTTTCAATGGTATTGACTTCAGAGTATATTGGTCTCATCGGTATTCTTTTTGGAGATTTGTTGAAAGGGAAAATTATGCTTTGGGTTTTGTGAACGTTGATCTTAATTTTCCATTTTTTTAAGTATTTGTTGCAGACCATAAGACTATTTTCAATTTTCTTTAAGAGGACGTTTGTTAACATGCTTGATGAAACTAGTGCCGTCAATGTCAACTTCCTTAGGAGGTTTGAAATCCAAAGTGTAGATCGAGTACAAAATTGGTGATAAAATTGTTCCTTGATGTTGTCCTGCCGAAATACTTTTGAATGACGAGATACTCTGCCCAACCGAACCCGTAAATTCCCTTTTGTCTAAAAAGTCGGCGATAATTTTACACAAATACTTGGCACATCTGCTACAACTAATTTAAAAAGTAGACCGTGATGCCATATAGTGTCGAATGCTTTCTCAACATCAAGTAATATTAACCCTGTTGATTTTCTGTTGCGCTTGTTCCTAATTATTTTGTTTTTTTTCTACTAATTTGGTTAATACTGTTATGTTCTTTTTTAAACCCAAATTGATCATCGGATATTATCCTGTAGGACAGGGCAACCTTATCTATCCTTTTATGAATTAGTTTTTCATATATTTTTCCTAAATTGCTTAAGAGACTTATTGGTCTGTAGCTGGTAGGATTGCTTGAGGGTTTGTTGGGTTTGCGAATAGCTGTTACTTTAGCTTTTTTAAATGCCGTTGGAAAATAATTTAGACGAATACAACTGTTGAATATTATGGTCAACAATTTTATTGCTTTTATGGGAATATTTTTCAAAAACAAGTTTGAGACGCCATCGAATCCTGGAGCTTTTGAAGATCTTAATTTGCTCAGTATGATATACATTTCGGGTGTGGTGATAAATACAGCCCCGTCTATTTATGCCTCCTCAGTTTTCAGATGTAGGGCAACTTCGTTTACTTTGCTATCATTTGGGTGAGTGTAGCTCAGGGTTAGTTCGTGTGCGTTGGCGAATGAGTTTGCTAGTGCTTCCGCTTTTTCTTCGTCTGTAATTAGCTTATTGTGGTCATCCACTATAGTGGGCATTTTCCTATTCTTACATCTTAAAGAGCGGCCTATCGTCCAGAATCGTTTTTTCTCCAGGTTTGAGATGTTCTAGGAGCATCGACAATTTCTTATTTCGGTCAGCAATTATTTTTTTTTATCAATAAAATTGCCTATAAACATTACACACTGACCATAGAAATTATTTTGCTGAAAGTTAAAGGTGGCCGCTGTTTCCTTTTACATTTCTTACAGAGTCCAATAAACCGAATAACATTGCGGGGTAGAGTAATATGTTCTGTCAAGTAATCTTGGGGTGTAGCAATATTTCAGCAGTAAGAAGAAGCACACTAACATTTTCAATCTCCTTGTCAATGACCTGTTAGGAAGTGTATCTGTTTACTGATAAAACAATACTTTGGTTCACAACATCCTGAAATATTCTCCAGTTGCAGTGTTTATACGAGAAGTTTTTCGTTTCTGATTTTTTGAAGTAAGCACATTCTATATAGAGGGATAACTAACTAATTTATGTTAAATCGGCCAAAATGTACGTGTAATGTAAATGAGGTTAGTGCGATTCAATCGAAGATATGAATCTAATATTGACTAAATCTGCTAATTTGTATAGGAGTTATCTGTAAAGGACACAACTTATTTATTCTAAATCATTTCAAATGTTCTTATTGCGCCCTAAGGGGCATGACAATGCAGCCCATTTTTATTTACAGAAATAAGTTTACTTTATGTTGGTTGCTTGCTGAACTATATAGAAGTTGGTGCAATCGAATCGAAGATAGGAATCTAATGTTGATTGAATTTAGTAATTTTGAAATGCAGTTCTTGGGTCCAATACCCCATAGAGACATTCAACATTGTTCAAGCTGATGTCACCTCTATGTGTCTGATGAACAATTCGAGGAGTCGAGTAAGCAACAATTCTAGTAAATACTTCTCAAACTATGACGCTCGGAATCGTGGAAAAGACTATAAGTCCCCTCTGTAAGAGTCTAAAAAATAGAATGCGCGCAAGTCCAATATCTCCTTCATGACAGGCAAGGGAATTTACTCATTTTTTATGTTTTTGAGGCATAAATTACCATCTAAGCATAATTTAAAAAATCCATACATTTTCAAAATTATAACCAATTGCCATAATAGCAATTTGTATACATTTCCCTGAAGGAATGAAGTTATATATCATTTGATACAGCATAAAAACACCCAGACGAAAACGTCTAAGACGCCAATTATTTTTTGACAAAATCCGTTTCATGGTTTTTTAAGTCGATTAAGCGATGCCCGCCTGTCCGGCTTGTAAACACGATAAGTGCCGTAAATCATCATCAAACTTCTTAAAACTAGCGTCGTCTAATATTTTCCCAGATCCGGGCATTGTAACTGGGCTATATCGGTCTGTCCCTTTCAGTACCTCCTGTACAAAATTGATCCATTTTCTAAAATTAAATTTTGTCTTTGTAATTCTTGAGTCGCAGGCTGTAGTGACCCGGATTTTTGTTCATTATTTTGATCTTTAGTACTTGGTAAAATCTTAAAAAATCCATTAGCTAACCATCCCCTTGCCGACAACTCCCTTATAGGTGACAGACTTAGCTTATGTATTCTCAGATTCTTGTATCCTATTTAGTTACATTAAATTCGTTGAAATTTGGTAAACGTTAAGTGCCTGCTAAGGTAGAGTCTGAGCATCTTTCTTACAAATTTACGGATTTTCCAAAATTCAAATTTTCCCTACAACTCCAAACTTAGAGTCTTTAAAAATTTCGGGAAAAATCGACCAAATCTTATATCATTTTTTAAACATCATCTTTTCTTACAAATTTTACACACAGTTTACGCCCGAACTAAAAAAGTCCAAATTTTAACCGGAGTCTTTATTTCACACCCATCGAATCTCTCTCGTCACTCTCTTACATGTCACTATCTTCTAATATCTCTTGTCACTATCTTGTAACATCTCTTGCCAAAAGTTTTTTCTCGCATTCTAAGAGTGAGGATTGCTCCACAACTTTGGCGTACAAGGCCTATTACATTTTAGTCTTAACTCACTTCTCATCTAACCTCAGTGAAATAAAGTCCCGAAGAACACCTCAAGAAAAGATATTGAAATCCCCAAAGGGTTTTATTCCATCAAAAAGACAGATAAATATCCCATTTATTGCAGTACAAGCAATACCCCTTACTAATTGCAGTTTGTTTTTTACCCTTACCTTTAATTCCTTCGGGAGAATATCTGTCATCACACCACGCCGATATACACCGACAATACGCGTTTGATAAACTCAGTTCGGAGAATGTAAACGGACCGCATTGCCTTGATTCTCTTGCTACCTCTCATACAAATTGGACGGTTTTATAAAATTCATTTTTTTTCTGTAACTGTTAATCTAAGTTTGATTCATTGTATTGATTTACAACACCTTGGGAGAAATGGGTAAATGAACCTTGTCGCTTCTAGTACAGCGTTGTCCATTTTTAGTTTTCAATAAAGTTAAATAAAACACGCATAAACCTACGATTTCGATACAAATACTTTAAAAAGTTAAAGGATTTTGACTATGTACAGTATTATAATTTATTTACATAAGGTTATCAATTTTCAGTTTTCAATTAAAGATAAATGTAACACAATTAAATCTATGATTTCGGTAAAACTCGTATTTCATTATAATGCTTGGATCTTGCCATTATATACGAAACACTCGTACAATGTATTGGTTACAGCAGTAGATCCTTTTGAGATTCCTCCAGTGCCATTTACGAAATAATACGGCATACTGACACCTCCAGACCATAATGCGCACCAAACAATGGCTTTTTTACAATCACTTCTGGTTTCTCCGAGCCTTATATACGACAATTTTGGTTGTTGGCGTAACCATCGAGTGATAAATGAGCTTCATCGGTAAAGAAAATTTTGTTCGATTCAAAGTCCACGCTAGAGTCACCAATTTTTAATTAAGTTTTAACAAATTTTACGCACTTTTCGGTTGCTAAATGACCCATTTTCGTAAATGACAAACCTTTCACTAAATAAATAACACTTCAGATGACAGGTATTTAATAGCAGACAGCCTTGCCAGCGACGACTTTGACACTACTAGATGGATAATCCTATATTTCCTATCTAAATGCTTGACTAGATCCATATACGGGGTGTTATAAAAAATAACCGTTATTTTCAATTCTTTCAAAAAGTATTTATTTATTCATCAATTTCTATTTCATCTCCTTCAAAGTAGTCCCCCTCAGATATAATACACTTGTGCCAGCGTTTTTTCCAATCCTCGAAACACTTCTGAAACACGCTCTTTGATATCGACAACAGCTCCTGTTTCGATTTTTCTTTTATCTCCTCAATCGTAGCAAAACGCTTTTCTTTCATCGGTGTCTCCAGTTTTGGGAAGAGGAAAAAGTCTGTGGGGCCAAGTCCGGTGAATACGGTGGTTGAGGCATGATTGCGGTTTTGTTTTTGGCCAAAAACTCACGCACAAGCATCGATGTGTGAGCTGGTGCGTTATCATGGTGTAAAATCCATGATTGGGTTTCCACAATTCTGTCCGATTCTCATAACTTCATGGTAGTATTCCTTATTGACCGTACAACCTTGTGTCAAGAATTCATGATGCACCACGCCATTGAAATCGAAGAAAACAGTGAGCAAAACCTTCATATTTGACCGAACTTTGCGTGCTTTTTCTGGTCTAGGCTCTTCTGGACGCTTCCATTGGCATGATTGTCATAGCCATACACCTATGATTCGTTACTAGTTATGACCTTTTTGAGGAAATCTGGATCGTCGTTGACGACGTTCAACAGCTCCTAAGCGATATCCATGCGACGTTGTTTTTGCTCAAAATTTAGCAATTTTTTAACAATCTTCGCTGCCGCCCGTTTCATGCCTAAAACATCCGTAAAAATTGCTTAGCATGAGCCGAACGGTATACCAACATCATCAACAACCTCTCTAATAGTGATTCGACGATTATCCGAAATCATTTTCTTCACTGCTTCAATGTTTTCATCGGTTGTTGACGTGCTCGGGCGACCGGAACGAGATCGTCATTGACATCTTCTCGGCCTTCCTTAAACCGGTTATACCACAATTGAACTTGTGTCCTGCTCATAGTAGACTCGCCAAACGCCACAGTCGACATTTCAAATGTTCTTGCATATTTAATTTCATTTTTTACACAAAACTTAATACAGTTTCTTTGACCCATTTTTTCGAATAGTAAAAAATCGAAGAGCACACCAAAACCAAACTGGCAATCCAAAATGGTTGATATTGTCAACATATATAACAGACATGTGTACCAACATAACAGAAAAAATGCGAAAATCGAACATACGTAACTCACGAAATTTGGAAAACCCCTTTTTTTATCACACCTCGTATTCTTAACCTCACATTTTTGAAGTACTTGCCTTTATAGTTTTGAGCATGAAAGTATGCTCTATATCCACACCTATTCGCCTACTGCCCACATCTCACTAGATTCGTATAGTTCATTAAATTGTACTAAATGTATGGTAAGATCTTCCATTATACTAGATCGTTACCAGGGAATGTAAATGAACTTTATCGACAAACCCTTTTACGTTCCTCCCACCCAAATTCATCGATTTTTCGGCTTTCGAATAACTGCTTATCCACAAACCGCGGACAGATTTGGAAACAATCGACCGATTAAACATGGTATCTTCCATACAAATGGCCGATTTATAAATACCACATATTGTTAGATTTATATATTTTACTTATTTTCACCAATATTATTCAAGTGAGCATGTTAAGCGTTTGCAAACCAGGGACTCACAATGAAAAACGGGCGCATTGACACATTCTTTCTGGAGTCACCTAGGTAAGTTATTCCATTTTTCTAATTAATAGGCTGCAGTTGTCTAAATTGTTGTTCATTGGCTTGATATATAATTATCTGAAAATGTAAGAATACTCGACAAAGTAAGCATATGTCTGATTTAACCCATGTATTGTTAAGTTGATAGCATTCAGGCAATTGCACTAAATTCAGTCAAATTAAACGCATCTCATCTGTTTGATAAACTAATTTCTTAGAATGAAAATGGGCAAAATCGACGCACTCGTCCTTCCTTCTCAATTTTTGTTTTAGCACTGCCAACCGAGTCTCTTTGAAAATTTCTGCGATATTAGCATTAATGGTTTAGTCAGGGAGGTGCTATTTTTTATCCAACATCTGGGTAAGTTCCCAATAATTCAAATTTTGGACAATGCAGCTTTCTTTCTTGCCATTGTAGCTTCGTTTTTGTACTTTTTCGTTTATTTTTTCGCCTTGAGAACTCGATTTTCGTAAAATCCGTTATTAAAATACGACATAAAAGGAATATTTTGCTTAAGTACAGCCTTCAGGTGTATTTTAGATCAATTTTTGTCTCGTTTATTTCCTGTTTGGACTCGAA
Organism: Philornis downsi; assembly: GCA_019455685.1. Lineage (NCBI taxonomy): Eukaryota > Metazoa > Arthropoda > Insecta > Diptera > Muscidae > Philornis > Philornis downsi. The sequence goes on along the minus strand of JAHXMU010000058.1, from coordinate 1,314,029 downwards.
AATATTTTCATATTGTTTCACGATCGAATGTATACTTCTAATTTAACGACTACATTTTCTGCTGTTTGACTATGGGGTGTTACGCCATTTATGGCCTCTTTCTTCCTTGTTTATACCTTAAAAGGACGCATTTCAAAATATCTGATAATACTGCATTACTATAATCTTTAACTTAATCCAATTTTCGATAACTACTCTTCATCGTGAGGTTATATTGAGAAAATAATCGTCGTAATCAACTTCATAACTTTAACTTTGCTTTGTAGTAAATATCTAGGCCCCACAAAGTAGGATAAAAGCCGTTTGCCTTGGGCGAAGGTGCCATTTTTATGCTTTTTGTCATTATCTTATGATTTATCCCCGGAGGGCACGAATTTTTGTAAATTTCTTCTCATTCCTACATTAGTAGATGATAATTCAGGCTTCCCCCTTTAATTCTTGGCAATGGCGCCAATTTTGCAACTTTTTTCTTGTATGAATTTCAAAAAATTGTATTTTTGGACGCGATCATACTAGGGAAACAGAGGTTAATGATTTTAGTTTCAGCTATTTGTTATGAGCGATGATACTTTTTCTCTCCTACTTCTACCCTTAGTTACACCTACAGCAAAAAATTGCTTTTCATCTTTTCTTGTTGAGCATTAATTCAGTACGAATTTTGAAAACATACCTTCCTAACCTCTGCCTATTCCGGATAAGTAATATTTACATCTACATAATGCCAGCTCTAGCCGTTTGAGCTTGGCGATAGTATCAATTTTGCCCCTTTTTACCCTGTTTTACTCCTAAAAGTATGCATTTTTAAAAATCTGTTCTTACTGGATACCTAACTTGGAAAGGCAATGTTCCAGCCCATTGAGTTGGACGATATAACCTAGATATATCCCTTTTAATCCTTTTGATCCCACAATCTTGTTTAGCTTGATAGGTGACAGCTGCTGTTCGTTGCAGGGGCACCAATCGGTGGACCGCGCAAGGGTATGTAACTGGGAGTGCGTCAGCTACAAGCTCTAACCGGGGGCCTTTTCTAGTACCGAGGCTGATGAGAATTCACACATACACGACATTGTGACTTGGTCATCTGATCTCTTGAGAGGGTACGGGAATTCCACGTCTATATCACAGTTGGTGTTCACCGTCGCCGAGCGGAAGGGGTTTACAGCTTTTCCTCCTTCTTCCACCGTTGAGGATACTGCATCTCTGCAATGTGTTATCGACCATTCAATATATATGTACGATACTTGGGGTCTCCGCACTCGGTAAACATTTCCAGTACTCTTTTTACTGCAGGGCGGCCAATTCCTGGAAGTAGTGGTGTGGTGTATAAATCACAATTTGGCAGCTGCTTAACTGAGCAGCTCCAACCGGTGAATTAGCTGGTAGCGTTTGTACCAGGAGGCTTCCGGACGGAATTCCCGCCTGATCATTTGGTGCCGGACCCCTAATGGGAGCATCGTTGCTAGAGTCTTTGTTCTTAAATGTAAAGTTGCATTGCAATCGGGTGCTATAGAGTAGCAGAGATGGTAAAATAAGCCTTACCTCAGACAATGCGGATTATGTTTCATACCATATCTTCTGACTGAAAGAAACGGCTGACAATTGCTGTAGCTTGCTTCCAAAATTGTCAGCTCCTATTCCTAGATAGTCCACATTTACTTGCCTATCCCAAAGGAGCGTTGGCAATTGCTTTGTAATATGTCCAGTGTGATTAGCACACCGTGAGTAAGGCCTTCACGGTGAGACTCACGTAAAACTCCTCTGTACAGGTTTGAATAACGCCTAATGTCTCAAAACCATGAGTTGCATGTCAAGCTGTTTTTATAACATTTGATCCGTTTCAAGTAATGCAGTGTCATTCCATTAATTCCCATTTGTTTACTTGGAAGGGCTTTGCATTTTCCTAAGGTCGCTAAGTCCAGGATATTTGATTTCCTGTGTGGCTGAGTGGCCTGGAACACTCCATTGCAAGTATTTACTATTATACAGATTATAGAATTCATTTCCCTAATGTACATCCTTTCATTGAAGTTATTTTTCTATTAGCTTTATTAATGCGTCTTCATTCCATCCAAATAACTATTAATATTTTATAGGCTGGAGCATATTCCTTACCATATTCCATATTCCTCTACCATGCGCATTTGTGACGTAAAGGTAAGATTTTCATTTCCTTCAATTCAAATAATTGCCGACCACTAAAAAGTTTGCCTTCCCAATAAAAACCACTCAATCACATAAAAATGCGATTGCTTGCGAAATAAACCCGTTGAAAGGATTCTTTACTGAGTTCTCCTCACCTCACACTTCCCGCATAGGACTGGGCGAGAAATCAACGTTAAACACTTAATTAGCATAAAAAGTAAGCATCAGTAAAATGTTTTCATTATCTGCCATCGCCCGCAATCATAAATTCCATAGCAGCGTTTTCTGCAACGGAGCGATACGTAAAAGCCATAAACTAAAGGAAAATGTTGCGCTGAAGCGGGACCAAGCAACAGATATCTGTGTGCGCGGAGGTTGGACGAAAATGCCGTCAAGGGCGACTGAGGGGCTAAGAGAAATTCCCGCTATATGAGAAAGTGAAACGATTTTAACGATGTTTTATGACGCGGCAGCTTGGTTATAAAACTCGAATCTAAATAGGAATACAATTGACATATATACGTATATGTACATACAGATGATGAAGGCTCGAAAGAGAGAGAGAGAGAGAGAGAGCCAGCAAGCGATGCGACAACCGAGAGCTCATTAAATTAAATGCAGTGTAAAATGCTCATAAAACGCTTCCGCGACAATGACGACGATGATGATGATGTTGACGATGACTATGACGACAAAAACAGGCAATTTTATGATAAAGGACGTGTTTATTTGTCGGTTGGGCGAGGACGACTCCCTTGGCATTTTTTGCCTTTTTAACTTTCTTCTGATGAAAAAGCCATATGTATTCCAGTCTAAATCAGTCATTCTCAAAAAAAAAAAAAAAATAAAAATAAATAAAAAATAACAACTGAAAAGACAGAAATAAAGTCAACCAAACAGACGACAGGATATAAAGATTGATGTGTGTTATGAGTTTAGTACGAATATAATGGACATTCCGGCAAGCATTTACGTTTGAGGACTATCAATACCGTAAAACCAAAATTGTTGCTATTAAGCGAAGAAAAATTAATCAACCACCACCGAAATTGCAGTTAATTGAACTGATCTAAATAACCTTGAACCAACGAATGTAACTAACTATTTATTAACAAATGTTAAGCTTTTAAAAATCGAATAAAAGACTTAAATTTGCATCATATATTTGTATTTATTGGAATCGATAAATTAGTATTTGCCATTTAATTTGTAAAGATAATTACATGTAAATATTGTACCCGGCTCCGTCTCAAAATGTCCATTCAGGTTCAATTTTTCGTCACTTTTTCGAGCATTTCAGCCTGTATTCCACGAATAACGCGTCTTATGTTATCGTGTAAGGCTTCAATAGTATTTGGCTTGTCCGCAGTATAGCATGTTGTACCGTCCTGATGAAACCACATGTCAACCAAGTTCAACACAGCTAATTGGGTCAAAAAAAATCGCGTATCATGGCTCGACATCGTTCGCCGTTGACGGTAATGTTTCTTCCACTGTCGTCTTTGAAGAAAAATGGACCGATGATGCCACCAGCTCATAAACCACACCTGACTGTCGTTTCTTCGGGATGTGTCGGTACTTCATGTATGGCATGTGGCTGTTCATCACTCCAAAAGCGACAGTTTTGCTTGTTTACGTATCCGTTCAGCAAGAAATGAGCCTCATCGCTGAACACAATTTTTCGATAAAACAGCGGAATTTCATCGAGGAATTTCATTCGTCATTCCATACTGTACATTTTTCACTTTGACAGATGACGTTTGGACGCCATTACCAACCAGTGCTGCCAACCTGAAAAACTTAAATCTTAAAAAATCACCCCATAAAAGGGTCAAAATTGTAACTTTCTAAAGCTCTCCGCTGAGAAATTATAGAGGTAACTATTATTTAGTTAAATAGGCTAATTTGTATGCAAGGTAACCTATGGAGCGTGGAAATTCAAACCTTTTTTAATCACAGAATAAGACCGGAAGTCTGTACAATTTTTAACGAATTTTGTGAAATATATTATATTAATTAATTTTGATGGCAGGAACAAGAAAGGGCGTGGCTATTGGCCCGTTTTTTTACATTTTACTAGTAGTCTTGATAACGTATGGTAGGTACGGGAAAGGATGTGCTGGCTTCCGCGATTTTTTAATATTTTATTAGTAGTCACGATAATGCTGTAAATGTCTTAAAAACTTCTTAAATTTAAACGCACTATAATACCGGAATATCCGTTTAATGGGTTCAAAACCGCCAGTCTGCCAAGGCTGTCAGATGTTGAAAGCCTATCATCTGAAATGTTATTTCTTGAGTGAAAGGTTTGCTATCTATAAATGTGAATCGTTAAACAACAGAAGAACGAGTAAAAATAGTTAAAACTGACTACAAAAGTGGTGCTTTAAAAGTTGGCAGCTTTCGTGCATTACAGGGTGGTTATGGTCGACATAATCGACCTACTGTGCGAAAAATTAGAAAGAAATTTGAAGAGACCGGAAGCGTTACAGATGTGGTGAGGCCTGTGCATCATCGCAATGTACGCACTACCAAAAATATCCCTTTTTTGAAAATAACGCTGGAAGAACCATTACTGCCAATTCAGAGCGAACTGACCCTGTGACAACTGACTTATTTTTAGCCTGCGCTTGAAGATTATGAATTGGATTATATGTAGATTCAACAAAACGCTGCCACGAGCCACGAAAATATGAATTTGGCTTTATTGCATGAGTAGTTTTCAGAAAGCGTAACTCTGCGTTTTGACAACGTCAATTGGCCACCAAGATCATGCGATTTGACACTGTTGTACTTTTTTTGTGGGACTGCGTCAACGACCGTGTTTACGCGAATTATCCTCAATCGTGCCGCCCGAAATTTGAGGAAAGTGGCCGAAAACTACCTAAAATGAATGCGCTGCTGCAACCAATACAGATGTGGTTATTTACTTCGTACATATTAGCGATGTCAAAGCATTATAATGGAATAACAGTTTCATCGAAATCAAAGCTTTATGTGTGGCTTATTTAACTTTACATTTAAAACCGAAAAATTGATATTCTTGTATTTTATTTGGTTGTATTCGTGGATTATAAATTAACTATATGGACTATATCGATCAAGCAATACTAGTAACTATCATACAAGTTGGTCGACTGATTTCGCGAAACTACATCTTTTTCCCTGTAACTCATAATTCGTATACTGCAGTGTCCTGGATTTTTGTCTGTTATTCTGATCTGTAATTGTTCAAATGGCTAATCACATTGTACGTTAAAACAAATGACCGATTCAACATATTTATTCTTAAGTTCATATCTTCTATCTGGTTGCAACAAATTCAGTTGAATTTGGTACACGATAAAATTTTGCTAAGATAGTGTCTGAGAAATATAGTGAATCGCATTGTCACGCCCCCTCATAAAGTATTTCTCATACAAATTTAGCGAATTTACGAAATTCGAAATTTTTCTTTTAACTACTAATTCATAGACGGTAGTAGCCTAAAGTTTTGTTAGTTATATTGCTTTACAGAGTATGCAAAATTTGTGAAAAATAAAACCCTTCTAGTACCTCCCACATAAATGACAGATATAACTCGCATATTCTCAGCTTCATGTTTTTCAGGAGATTAAGTTGAATATAACCAAATTTGGTATACGAAATGCAGTTGACAAACTTAATTCTGAGAATGAAGACGGTATAACCCATCCGACATTCACTTTTCTGATACCTCCCATATAAAATGATCGATTTTTCTAAATTCATTTTTTTCCTGTAACTCCCACTTTGCAGATGGCAGCAACTTAAATTGTTGTTTATTTTATTAATTTGTAATTAATTTATACCCTTCTATTACCTCCCATACAAATAGCTGATTTAACTGATTTATTCTTAAGCCGACATACAGGATGGCGCACTAATCGTGCTACAAATACAATATCAATGTCAATGGGGACCATTATTTAAAGATGTTGAAGGATTGTTTTTTTACCCAGAACTGCATCAAAGACGTATATGTTTTAACAACATTTGGTTCCAGCAAGATGGAGCAACTGCACATATAGCCATGCCGGTTATGATGGAGTTCCAACAAAAATTCCCAAGCCCATCAATATTCAGAGACTCCACTTTCCGCTGGCCCCCAACGTCACCAGACTTTTTTGTGAGGTTATGTCTCTTGCTTGACAAAACGAAACCAAGGAATTTGACAGAGTTGAAGCAGTACATATAGACAATAATTGAGGCGATCCCTGCTTCAACTCTTCAGGCCGCAATGAATTATGCGTGCTTGAGCATGGAGGTCATTTATGGTCTATCATCTTTAAAACCAATCACTTATATAAAATAAAATTGAATTTTCTATACAAAAAAGAAAAAAAGGAAAAAATAAAATAACTAAATAAATGAAATATAAAGTTATCTGAATTTCTTATTGTAGCACAATATGTACGCCACCCTGTATTTGAAACGGTTGCACTAAATTCCACCAAATTCGAAACACATCATACTTTTTATAAATTCAGTTTTGAGGAAAAAAGTGAGCTGCATTTCCTTGCCCTTCAAGTGCTTCCTACATATTCTAAGATTCTGGAACAGGACTTTAATTTGACTTAGTTCTGCTAACAAAAATGATCGGCGTTGCCATCTCGCCCTAAGGTATCTCTAAGCGGAAAGAAGGTGCAAAAATTGTATTCATGAAGCTACAAGGGCGGCCGCCAAACTAGCCTGACGTATAGATGGTGCAAGTAGTTTGAAAAAAATATTTTGTTGAAAAGTGGCGACCTTATATAACATATGTTTTAAGTTTCCAGGCATCATGTCATTTTGTAATTGTATTTGATCCATCAAAAATTAACGATCTCAATAAACTTGTAAGCATGGAAAAACTTGGTCACTCTTATGTAATTCAATATTTTCATTTGAAAGGTTCCAGTCCAACCAATATTAAAGTCGAGCTAGACTCTACTTTACTTTACTAGACTTTACTTTGCTTCTTCGTTTACGATTGTAATTTTGAGTAGCAGAGTTTAAACGAGGCCGGACGAGCTGCCAAGACGAACACCGTTGTAGTCGACCAATTGAGGTGTCCACGCCAGACACGGGTAAGAAAACCCACAAAATGGTATTGGCTAACCGTCGACTACAGGTGTGAAAGCTGGGTGCCGCGCTTGCTTTAAATAGAGCAAAAACAGCCTTGTGAAGATGTTTCAGTGGAGTTTTTTGGCGATATTTCAAAGCAATATATCGAATTTGTGCGTCAATTTGTAGTTATGGATGAGACCTGAGTTTACCACTTTACACCTGAGACAAAGGAGTAGTCAAAGCAGTGGACTGGAATGAGAGAAGAAGAAGATAGAAAGCGAAGATAGTTTCAGATAGTTGTGACGCGTATGAAATTATTTTTACTGATTATCTTCAGAAAGGAAAATCCAACAACGGCGAATTTATTGCAGCGTTTAGGTAATAAAATTATGGAAAAAGGCCGCATTTGGCGAAAACAAAACAATGCTCCAGTACACAAGTCCATTATTGCGGTGGTAAAAATTAATAAATTAAAGTCTGAATTGCTTCATCACCCACCTTATTCGCCACATTTAACTCAATCGTCCTATTTTCTATTTCCAAAATTGAAAAAATGACTCGGTGGTAAAAGATTTGCCAACAATGAAGAGGTGGAGTTTGCTGTTGATGGCTACTTGAAGGAGTCTAACAGTTCATACTATAAACAGGGTATAGAAACTAATGAATATTGCTGGAAAAAGTGTAACAAGCCAACAGGAGATTGTGTTGAAAAATAAAGAAAATTTTTGCCAACCTTTTTGCGTCTTCTTTGTTAAGTCGGCTAGTTTTGGGACCGCCCTCGTAATATTACTCATTTTATTATTTTATTCGATATTAATTCACGGCATACGAAATAACGTAAGCGATTTACTACGCCCTTTTTGGCACTGCGCTTGCTTTTGCGGCAATGCGAAAGGCCGTTGGGCAAAGGCGTAGGTACTGAGATATTTTTGCTTGTTCTGGGAACGAATTTTTGCCATTATTTTGGACGTTACGCAAAATTGATTTTTGCCCCATCACACCTGGCAAAATCCTTCCGAAATGCTTCATATATAATCCTAAATGGTGCAGACAAGCCAATGCACATAAAATGTTCGCACTCGACTATACAACTACATTAGTAGGTATTGAAAAAAAATCATTTTCCTGCTCCCACGACTCCGCCTCGTCCGCCTGCATGTGTATGTGTGTGACTTCTTGTATTCATAAAACATGTGAAATTTTTATCTAAAGTAAAAACTGAAACATAAGTAGCTTTATAAAGTTAAACCTCCTTTTGTTAAATGCGCATAACAGTAATAAAGGTCAAACAAAAGCCTGAACCATTGCAAAAGGATCATCCAACCCCCGGAAAGGAAAAACGCACAAAAATATTTATAATACTAATAATAATGAATACGAGTATGTTTATTGTTATTATTTCACATGTGATTATTATTGTGATTGTTATTTGTGTCTGCATACACTCGCATACACAAACACAAACAACAAACATTTATGTAATAACAAGAAGCCAAATAACCCTGTATTTCTTTCAAAATTCGCCCTTTTCATAGGGATTTAATATCATATTTTGTGGGTGAATTAAGGTGATATAAGAGCGAAAGAGAGAAAGAGTAAGATAGAGTTTGTAAAACGCACACACGCACTATGTGCGTGATTAAATGAACTTCCAAGAATAATTCTTTTAGTAGAATATTTTTATAACTTTAAATATTGCGGAATCATCGTAAAGTCGATTAACCAGAAATAAATATGTTCATTCTTATGACTTCGTCTAGCTTATTTCTGGAAACAGTTTCTACATTTCCCTTTTTTGAGATTACTCTCTGAAACTGTTGCGGTGTGAACAATTTTCTTACTGTGTGTAATACGAAGCTTCTTGTGAGCAGTGTTGCCAACATGTGATAATGAAAAAACGGTCAAAAAACTTCGGAGAAAAAAGCTAAAATAAGCTAGAAAAATTTAGAAAAAGGTTAACTTTCATTTAAGAAAATTGATCTAGTTTGAATCGAGGTATATCAATTTTTATTACGTTTTGTAAACTCAAACTTAACAGATGGGATCTGTATATATACCGGCTTTTCCATTTTTCGGTTTCAAAAGTAAAGTTAGGTAAAAGTCATTTAAATGATCGCCTCTGGATTGGTTGCAGCAGTGGATGCTTTTGAGGTAGTTTTCGACCACTTTTTCGGGCGGTATCTCGGGGATAACTTGACGAATGTTGGTTTTCAAATGCTCCAACGTTTGAAGAATCTCTACGTAAACCCGAACTTTGACGTAGCATCACAAAAAAAGGCTAACGGCGTCACTTTGCATGACTTGGCCACTAGTCGTCGACGTCGGCAAAATGTGGAATTACGCTTTCTGTAAACTTATCATTCAATAAAACCAAAATCGGTCGTGTTGTGTGGTTCGTGGTACCATCTTGTTGAAACGACATATCGTTCAGTTCATAATCTTCAATTGTAGGCCAAAAAAGTCGGTAATTACACGGCCACAGCGCTCTGAATAGAATGACGTGGATCCTCCAGCGTCATGTTCGAAAAAACACACCCCAATACCCATATCCAGATCACAAGGCGCACCGAACAATCACTTTTTCCATATACAATAGTCTCTCCATAATTACTTCAATTTTGCTTGTTGACGTAAACAACGAATGAGAAATAAGCTGTCCGGCAGAAAGGCCACGTTTTCATCATCTCTTTTGTAGTAAGTTTTAATTATTTCAACGCGTTCCTCGGTTATTAAACGATCCATATTCGTAAATGGCAAACCTTTCACTAAATATATAACACATCAGATGACGGGTATGACAGATCGGCGGTCTTAAAACCACAAAATGGATAGCCCTGCACTGACTTTTTTTGAGAAATAAGATAGATATTTAAATTTGAACTCGACTGAAGAATTCATAACAGTTAAAAAGAAATGTAATCGTCATTCAGCATCACTGTTAGATCCAATTATCTTACAATATAGTTTTCAACGTTATTGATTACTATTAGAGTATTCAAACCGATAAACCAGTTTCTACGACCAGAGACCGTATGAGACCTTTTCTGAAACGTAATTTTTGATTGGCATGTACTTTAATATTTGTGAAAGGTTTCTTTTTAAGTCATAAAAATACCAAAATTATATTCTGAAACGCTTCATATAATAAAATGTGTGCTTATATCGGGTATTTTCTACCCATCAGGACAAACAGTAATATTGGGTTGCATGAAAATTATGGATAGAACTGAGCCTGTCTTAATTATTAGAAAAAATTCGATTATTTGAGTACTATGTTCTACAAGGCAGTCCACATTTGACATTAGTATTAAATTTAAGTGGTTTTGCTTACAGAAATAAAGGAATTGTTAAAATTTTTAGAAAGCTGTGATATTTTTCTGCGGCTCATAAACTCAAGAACTTTAACGTTGGATGCATTTCTTTCGTTGCGTATGCATGTTGTGAAAAATACCCTGAAAAATACCTCACAGCTAATGTGAAAATTCAAACTACAAATGATCGTTTTCCAGACGAATATATTTCATCAAAGTTTCCACATGTTTCGATTATGTATGGATTTAAAATTGTCTTAGGGGATTAAATCTATCAAAATTATAACCTAACCTGAATTCAAAACCCAATTTTGCCCACAAAATTTATCAAAAAGGTCAAGATTTAGTATGAAGTTTATTTTCTAACTAATATTGATATTTTTTTTACTGAATTTATAACATTTCAATTTATATAGGTTTAAACAAAACTCAATTATTTATTAGATTTTCCGTTAGTATCACTTTTAAGGTACTGGAGTTTGTGCTTGTCAATTTTTTTATATGTTTTTCTTTGTCTAACAACAAAACTCAATTATAGTTGGTGTGAAGACATTGAAGTAGTAATTTTTCTAAATAAAAGTTTGAATATTTCAAGTTTCCGCTTGCATAATTCATAATTTTCTACTGCGTAAAACTTCCTCCAAGCTATTTCACAGCAAAACGAAAAGAGTTTTGACTTTACTTACGTAGACACTGATCGGGAAACTAGATTTTTTGAATCTGTCATTCCTTTATTCATTCGCAGAGCCGTTTTTTCAACGCTGCAATATTATTTCCTTCAAGTTGAACGCTTCTCCAGTAATTTTAAATAGAATTATTTTAGCCTTTCTAATGTTGACATAGGTTTCAATAATGTAGTTGGAGAAAAAAGAACCAAAAAAAATCTAAAAAACAGAAAGAAAACTTAACTTTAAGCTTAACTTAATAGAAAGAAAGTTCAACTTTTAGCTTAACTGCAAGCTTTCTTTCTGGCCAAAATTTCACCGAGAGAAAGTTAAATTGCCAACACTGGTTGGGAGTTGCCCAAAAAAGGAAGTAAACCATTCGAATTCTGATATCGACATTCAAACACGCAAGTATTTAAATACTCAACCAGCACAGAAATGTAAGTTTGGTTAATTGACTTACCTATAATTTCACTCAAGGCCCTTCAGTGTTCATGCAAAAGTATGAGTGACGAATGAAGGAGCGATATGAATTTTTAGGTTTCAATCAAAAAATGGTCTGATTTTAAGTACAGACAACAAGCTAAATTACAATGCTTACAAATTATAGAGTGGACGTTGATTTTTGCTAAATCGCTCAATTTGTACGTGTTCTGCCCTAAGAGGTGTGGCAGTTCAGTGCTTTACACAAAGTTTTTTAGTGTTGGTGTAAAAGAATATAAAGTTGGTGGAAGGGGCGAAAGAATATAAACAAAATAGTTAGGGTCTAATCAGAAAGTACCTTGAATGCTTTGAATTACTAAAGAAAGAAATGAAACTAGTTTATCAACTTCTAAAGTCCTCAACTAAGAAACTATAGCGCGACTATTGATTTTTGTTAAATCGGTCAATTTGTATGTTTGCTACCTTAAGGGTTGTGCTTGAATGGCTGATGTTAAATAAATTATTATAGTTTGGAAATATAGATTTTAGCTTAGGTAATTAGTGTGGGAGTTACCAAGAGGGGCGTTGTTATGCAATCAATTTGTTAAATTTTTACGAAGTATTATAACGCAATGCAATTAATGAAAATTTAAGTAATTTCAATCCGTGAATTAGAGATTGTGGGGGAGATGCAAATTCTGACAAATAGGTTAATTTGCATTTAAGCTAAAAAGCATGTGGCAGTGCATTCTACTTTAATCCTTAAATCTTAGTTCATCAAGTGCGCACAACAGTTAGTTAATACAACAGTGCAACAGGTTAGTACAAAAGGTGTGAAGCTAAGTGTATAAACTACATTTATACTTAATAATTATACTAACTATGAAGTATATGTTTAACCATGAATTATAAACATGAACTAATTAAGTTAAATTCAAACTAATTATCTAAATGTAAATATTAAGTCAAATTCTGTTACCAAGTACAACTAAATGAAATCGAATGTAAACGTATAATTGTCTTATACAATAATGCCCAAATCGAAACTGAATGTCAAGAACATACTAAAAAAACCAAGAGAACCAATGTTTCTTGGCATACACAACTTAAGAACAGTTTCTTTTTCTTTTGTAACCCGCCCAAGGTGAGCACGAGTTGCCCAAATAAATTATATATACCTATATTAAGTCCACAACTTATTCCAGTTTGTCTACTTACTTTTTTTCCAATCAACTTTTTTCCAATTACTTGTCGAATACAGCTTCTAATCATCAAATAAGGCCAACCAGCCAGAGTCAGTGATTAATTCCAAATTCAAAAAAAAATTGCTTAAAAAATTATTTAGAAATTTCATTAAAACGTTTTTGAACAACACGAAACATTATGTGTTTCAAACTTTAATGTAACCAATATTTATTAGCAAAATTAAATTAAATTTTTATGTGAAAAATCAGAAGGAGCTGGGTTATATAGTCTATATTTATAGTCTATTTATGAATTTTTAGAGAGAGTTGTAAAGCAATTCAGTGAACAAAGTCTAAATAACTGCAGCCTCTTAATAAGAGGTTATAGAAGAAAGATTGAACTAGGAAAAGTTTGTCAACTTCTTTGAGATGCCGAAAGAGCGCCGTTTTCATTCTGACACTCTACTTTGGCAAATGCTTACCGTGAGCCAATTATGAGCAAATTTGATATAGCTGAATGAAAGATATGAATTTAAAATATGTGAGTAAAACAAAAAGGGAAATTTCAGACTTAACTTGATCATCGGTCGAATTAGTCCAGAAATGCATTTGATCGAAATATTATTGGTAAGTTAAAAGATTCATTCTGATCTTTACGTTTTGAAATATTCGTTTAGATGAAGGTCTGAAAATTCAAATGTTTTAATACTTAATGCATACATTTTACCATTTCTTTAGACGGGATAGTTTCTTAACGATTTTATGACAAATGTTTAAAACTAAATTCGTAAATGGTAAACTTTCCACTAAATAAATAATACTTTAAATGACAGACATTTAACAGCTGACATCCTTTCCAGACCGGCGGTTTTGAAACTACTAAATTGGTAACCCGTTATTATAATGTCGATATTTATCTACTTTGCAATCTTACCTTAATGGTAAAACACATGAACTGGCAATTTTCGTGCGATACACCCCAGAAATTTCAGCCAGGTAGACTCGTTACTATATATCTTTACTCGATGTACTTTTGAATTGGAACAGAAGTGTGAGAAGCGTAGCAAATCGCTAGGATTTTATCGACAATGCTCCTTACATCGCAGTCCATTTTCATTTTCAGAACTAAGTTTACTAAACGTATGATTTGACACATCTGCCTATCTGCAATGCTGATCATTTTTACTCTCTGGCACTACTTTATCGAACTTTTAAAACGTACCAAATTTGAATAAATTTAGTGTAAACGTATAGAAGATATGTGTCTAAGAATATATGGGTTGAAACGATTTCTGATTGAATTTTTCAAATTATATCTCAAAACGATGGATAAACGGATAATGATGAATTTTGGAAAATTGACCGATTTGCATGGCAATGACAAGAAAAGGTGATTCAATATAGCCCGATTACAATGCCAAGTTCTACGAAACTTAAAAGTTGAAAAAAAAGAAATAACCATTGTCCTATTTAAGCAGTTGAATCTTAAATCTCTAGACTCAGCAAGTAATGTATCATCAAGAAGTATTAATTAAATAAGACTTTAATTTTTCGTCATTGGCCCAAAAAATTTTAAAATTTTCTAAAATTTGCAAACAAAAACGCTCTCTGTTGTTTAATTTCAAACTAGATTCAGAAACTTGTACCATAAAAAAGATGGAACCCATTAATACCAGGCATCAAAAGAGAGCAACCAACTCAATATTGATAAAATAATACGTGTGGGATTACATGCAGTCTAGATCTGGACTCTTCCAGTTCAACAGGACCTAAAGTGACCTTCCAAACATCAGTTTGACAAGCTTATACTAAGCTTGTCGGTCGGTTGGTATGGCTAGCACCTCTCTGTATTCAAATATTAAAGACGAAAATTAATCGTTCTTTTCTATATAACCAACTCGTTCTTCATCAATGAGTTTCCCAAAAGTTTCGCTAGGTTATCCTCCTGTCGTCTTATCCGTTAGCATTTTTTAGTGTTTTCTGTCATCCTTTATCCAATAAATGTGAAAAACATATTGTTATTCACCACCAGTTCCACAAAGGCAAAATAAAATGCGTTATAAATTGAGAGATGATAGATGTGCATTCCACTCATATGACACATGTGATGAGAAAAATTATTATAAAAAAAAAAATGTTACGATGATGAAATGTAATGCATTTGTAATGGAATTCTTATACATTTAGATCACATCATTCATCTGCTTATATTCGTGTTGCATTGAGTATGTAAGTCTTATGGATATCTGTATATAACATTTTTTTGGCATTATAAAGAAAAGCTAATAAGAAAAATGACAAATTTTACGACGTTTCAAAAATTTTCAATTTCCAAGACTTTTTTTGGACATTTCGGACATATATGGACATTTCGGACAAATAATTTTGCACTCTACTGGCCACCACAAACAACTTCGCTTTGTTTTCCATCGTAATTAAGAATTGACAAACCATGGATGTACGTTACAATGTACGCTACATTTCTCGATGAAGTTATCATGAAAATTGAACGAAATGTCACCTAAATGAAAACGTTATTGTCTTGAAAATTAAGAACTTGATGATGGCGCTACCAAAGTAACCAAAATTGGCAGTAGGAAATCAACTAAATTAACAAAAGGAACACGTGAAAAACCAGAACTGAAAAATTCAGGCAAATGAACTGACTTACATGTACCTTCACCCAACGTTCTTTTGCCTTGTCACAAAAGTGGGAGGAATGACGGAAGGGGTGTAGTACACAAATGGAATCTTAACAAAAAATACTAGGAATTAAACTTCAACAAAAGAAGTAATAATTTAACCTTCAGATTTTTTCTCCTTGGAAATTATGGAAGTGCAGTTGATTTATGCTAAATTGGCAAATTTGCAAGAGTAGAACTCTTAGAGGTGTGCAAGGTTGCCCGTTTAAATTTTCAGACCTTTTCAACTTTTACTAACGCAAAATGCATCCAGAAATGTACAGAATTTTGTGAAATTGAATGAAAGTTATGCTTAATTTACATATCAATTACCAGAGATTAATTGCAGCTGTTAAACAAAAGTTTAAGTAATATACGAAATAGGGACTACAGAGGAAAAATAGAATTTGGTAAATCGGTGTATTTCTAAAGGAGATATTTATGACAAAATATACTGCGGTACTTTTGATCATTTTCATATTTACCCTAGTTTAGTATCCGCCTGGCCACCCTAATGTTAATTCGTCGAAAATTTATGGCTTGACCGCATAATTAACACATCAACTCAGACTTTAAAAGTTTGAGTGTTTGTTACTGATTGTTCTAAAGATGGCTACAATCGATCTTATATACTCTCTTCGTTGCTTTGCAATTACCAAAATCTAAAACCAAATTTTACTTGTTACTGTGAGTTCAGACAATGTAGTCCATTTGGTAAGCTACCGTACATATTGCTTAAGTTCAAATAAAGAAAATATACCGTTCAATTCCAACATTCTAATTCTTGGTGTTTTCTTTTTTCTTTATATTTCTACCCTCGGTAAAAAATTTGTGAGAAATACTACAAATTTATTTCTGATATTTCTGGCTCGCACAAGTATAAACCAAAAGCCACCTTTCGTTCCAGGAAACTTAAAAGTTCCCCACATTTTCAGGAGGTACAAAAGAAAGCGTGAAAATATCGCACAATATTCTCAGATCTGTAGTATGTGAGTGTAATTTTTCTGTACCTATATATTCTAGAAAGATCATCAAAACCGCTCCCAGAACATTCAAGTATGATATATGTAATCTGTTTCCTCTATAATATATTTCCCGTAATCTGTAAATATGTGTTTTCTTTGAAATATCGTAGCATTTTGTAGAATAAGTCATTTTAGTATAAATAGAGCAACTTTGTACGTTTGAATGAATTAATAAAGTTGACGTTGATGTGGAAATACATTCCACGATACCAAAGATCCAAGTTTATAAAAGCGGTAGTAACCACGATGTGTCTGACGAACACTTTGAGTATTCGAGTAATTGATAAGTCTGGTGAATGCTTCTCAAACTGTGACGTTAGGAATCATCGTTAGGCTGTTGATCCCGTTGAGTGAGTCTAAAAATAGAATGCGTTTAAGCTCAACGAATATGAGTAGATCGCCCATATCTCATCCATTGGATGCAAGGAAATTTGTTTTTAGAGTTGCTAGAGTGATAGGAAGCTAAGAATTTACCAGCTAAATCGGTCATTTGTATGGGAGCTCCAGGAGGTGCTTGGTCACCTAGTCGATTATGCTCAGATTTTACCAAATATTATAGTGTAATATAATGGACAAGAATTTAAGGTAATATAGTAAAAGAATTGAGAGTTGCACGAATTGTTGAAAAACAATTTCGGGAAACGGGTCATTTGTATGGAAAGTATCATAAGGACTACTATTATTTGTGTGGTCAATACCGGAAGGACTATGGCTACTGAGCTTTTTCATTTTTTAAAATTTTGCAAAATATTTAGCAATGCAATGAGCAAAAAATTAGGCTGCTGCTGCTTATAAATTAGGAGCTACTGGGATAAAGTATAATTCCGGAAAGTCTGTTAATTCTTATGGAAGACACTATATCATTTATCTGGCCAAATATTAAGCTATTTGAAATTTTAAAAATTTTCGTAAAGATTTACGACATCTAACCTGGCTACCAGCCAGATATCGTTTAATAGAGTAAAATGTCGTGAAGCAAATTTGCATTAATGATACATACAAGGTCATCCATTTAATGGTTTCAAACCCGCCGGTCTGGCAAGGCTGTCAGCTATTAAATACCTGTCATCTAAAGTGTTATTTATTTAGTAAAAGGTTTGTCGTAGGAGTACACGAACATGGGTCATTTAGCAACTGAAGAACGAGTAAAAATAGTTGCAGCTTCCAACAAAAGTGGTGATTTGAACGTGGGCTTTCAATCGAACAACGTTTTCTTCAGCGATGAAGCTCATTTTGCACTCGGTGGTTACGTCAACAAGCAAAATTGTCGCATATGGAGTTCGGAGAACCTAAAAGGGATTGTGGAAAAACCATTGCATACAGAAAAAGTGACTGCTTGGTGCGCATTATGATGTGTCACTGGGCCGTTTTTTCAAAAATGATGCTGGAGGAATCATTACCGTCAATTCAGAGCGCTGTGGATATCACAGTTTTATGTGTGTTTTATTTAACTTTACTTTTGAATCCGGTACATTGCCAATGCATTTTCGGGTATTCGCCAAGAAACACATTTAGGCCCACTATTATTCTTAATTTTAACGATTTACCAAATAGCTTGAAGTTTTGCAAACCACTTCTTTTTGCTGACGATTTAAAGTAGTATGCAGATTCGTTGCAGGTTTATATCGCTCTGTTTTGCTTCAGACGGACTTAACAACTTTAAAGAAGTAGTGCAATATTAACTAATTTGTAATAAATGTGATCCATGATTCAGTTCTATGATATGATTCTTTACAACTAATCCATTGGGAACGTAGTTCTTAACAGAGTCGTTGATGTTAGAGATTTAAGCATCATATTTGACTCAAAATTTGAGTTTGTTAACCAAAGCATTTGCTGTTCACAAAATCTTTACACGTTTTCTTTGTCGGGAGTAATATTGAACATCTTTCTTTAATTTGAAATTTCTTCTATGTAATTCATTTAGAAGAATTGAAAGAATTCAAAAGTTATTTGAAAATTTGCTTTCGAACACATAAACTGGGCTACGGAAACAGTCGATGAAAGTAAACGGAAACTTCTTGGTCTTCAATTGTTGAACAATCGCAGATCTTACAAGGGCGGTCCCAAAACCTGACGAATAGGTGGTGCCAGTAGTTTGAGTAAGTTATTTTGGTGAAAAGTGAAAATCTTATAAAACATACACATATGGTCGAAAAAATAAGTACACCTGCTTATTTTTGCTTTATGTCTAATTTTAGTTACTTTAACGGAAAGTTAACATATCAATTATTTTTTGTTTAAATAAATTTAATATGGTAATGCATTTAAAAGCAAAAACAAAACTGGGGCTTCCCCGTTGTTTTCATTGTTAGTTAGTTTTGTTCAGGTGTGATTTCAGTACTTGGTCAAAGTAATAAATACATTGCTCAATTCTTTAAAATTTTCGCAGTCTGCTGTAGTCTTTTTGGAAAGGTTAATTATTTTACTGTTGTTTATCTTTATTTATAACGAATTATATATAAAAATCAGCCGTGCATCTAAAAAGTCATTGTTCTACGGAGGAGAGAAAAATGGTTTCAAGACTGAGAGAAAGTGGCCAAAATCTTCGTTCTACAGCAGAAACTATGAATCGGTCGCTATTTTTTGTACAAAATGCATGCTTAAAAAGTCGAAAATCGAGGAAAACTCAAAAATACTTCAAAAACAACAGATACCCGTATTGTAACAGTTGTGAAGAAGGACCCGTTTGTGTCTCCAAGAGCGATTTCAGCAGAAATTGGAAATCAAATTTCATCGCGAGCGGTTAATCGTATAGGTAGATTACAAGAGGCGCATTTACCAGGACGGATAGTCAGAAGAGTTCCTTTCCTTAGACAAAAAAATTTAAAGACTAAATTGGCGTTTGCAAGAAGAAGCAGAAGTCATTCCAATTGGTCCGGAGAGACGGTGAAAAAAAAAATGGCGAAACATTTTGTGGAGCGATGAAACAAAAATTAATGTATTTGGAAACGACTGTGCCCGGAATGTTCGACGCCCTAAGAGTAAGAAATTTCATGTTCGCTTTACAAAGGAGGCGGTCAAGCACGGGTACGGCAATATTATGGTCTGTGGTTGTTTCTCGTGGTATGATGTCGATCCGATAAATCGAATTACCGACACTATGACCAGATTCCATTACAAAGATATCTTGAAAAATACGATGTTGAACTACGCTGTGAAAAGTATGCCTCTTAGATGGACATTCCAGCAGGATAACGATCGGAAATAAACTTCTAAGTAGGTAAAGAATTGGTTCCAAGATAAAAATGTTGCCCTTCTTGACTGGACAAATCAGTCTCCGGACTAAAATCCAATCGAAAATCTTTGGGGAAAGTTGAAACAAAGAATTGGAAAGGAGGTTCTTAAAAATAAGGATCAGTTGTGGAATTTTGTTCAAAAAACTTGGTATGAAATACTAGTAGCAACCTGCAGGAAGCTTATTGCCAGCATGCCAAAAAGAATCAACAAAATAATTCAAAATAAAGGTGGATATATTGGTTTTTAACGAAACTTATCCAATTTTGCGGAGAAAACTTGATTTTTTTTTACATTTTTGCTTATTTTAACTAAATATACATTTATTTCGTCCAATGTTTTATGATTAATTTCTTATTTTTTGAAAAATACTGAATTTAATTTTTGTTTTTTGTTATTGTTTTAGTATTTATTTTATTTCTAATATTATAACAAAAGACATTACTATTAGTTTTTTCTTCTAATTTTAATAAATTTTCGTCAACTAGCCTTTAAAAAAATATAGGGTGTCCTTGTTATTTTGACCATATGTGTATATTTTTAAATTTCAAGGCGAAACTTTGCCTAGTATTTTTATTTGAGCCATCAAAAGTAAACGATCTCAATGAATTTGTAAACATGCAAAAAATTGGTCACCGTTATATAATTCAATATTTCCACTACAAAAATTTCTCAGCGTCGTGAAGATGTTTCAGTGCTATATTTCACCGCAATGAAACCGAATTTTTGCGTCTATTTATTTATAATCACGGATGAGACATGAGTCCACCACTTCACGCCTAAGAAAATTGGCGTCTGTTATTTGGGATGCGCATGGGATTATTTTTATTGATTATCTTCAGAAGGAAAAAACCATCAACGACGAATGTGATGTTAATTTATTGGAGCGTTTAGAAGATGGAATTGGAATTTGGAGAAAAAGAAGGTGTTGTTTCATCAAGACAATGGTAAGGTTCACTCATCCACTATTGCAATGGCCAAAATTAATGAATTAAAGTTCGAAATCTGATTATTTTCTGTTTCCTAACTTAAAAAAATAACTCGGTGGTAAAAGATTTGCCAACAATGAAGAGGTGGAGCTAGCGGTTAATGGATGTTTTAAGGAGTTTAACTGTATTATAAACAGGGTATAGAAGCTACTGAATATCGCTGGGAAAAGTGTATCGAGCTAAATGGAGACTATGTTGAAAAATAAAGAAAATTTTTTTCAACTTGTTTGTGTCTTCTTTTTTTGTTAGTTTGGCTCAATATATTAAATAAGGAAATACATTTTACAAGTGGCGTTATGTTTTTTTTCTAAAACTACCACTGCCAACAACATTTCAATTGCCGTTATCATGTCTTAAAATCAGGGTAAATCTTCTTTAAAATTTGTAAGAATACAAGTAATATTGTATTTTAAATTTTATTCCAGCCGCTTTTGAGGATATTAGAATCAAACAACTACAGAACAAGTGGGATTTTCTGGAAACTCAGCTTTCTCTTTGCATTCATCACCATATTTGAGTTTTCTTCTGGTTGCTGTTGATGATTGTTTGTTGAATAAATGAATTTCAATTGAAATCAGCTTAAATAAGAAAATAAAGCAACGGACGTTCATCACATTTTTCCGCAAACTTTTTTTGTCCGTCTGTCACAGCCATCACTGTGAGTTGTTAGGGTGATGATTATGGCTGTGAGGCTGAAGTTGCTGTTGTTGTCAAGTGTTTTTAAGTTAAGATGTCATTCCTCGTTATGGTAAACGTGGCAGCCGTATATTAGTTGTTGCTGTTATTTGTTTGGCTAGTGGAAAGGGCGCGCTGATGGGAGGGACAGTAGAACAAATTTGCAGAAATCTTGAAATTTTAGAAATTGAAAAATTAAAATGTAATTTACGTATTAGCTGTTGGCTCTGGTTCATAGCATATAACTTAAAGGTTCTTTAGGGAATGAGAGCACGTTACACGTTTTAAATTTTTGTTCATGTAGTAATTTTTGTTCAAAAACACAGCTTTTTAACTAAAATCAAAATAATTGCGTATTTTGTACGTTTATTTTTTATTCAGTTTATTGATAGCTATGTTGCCTATCAAGTACTAATATTTTGGAAAAAACTCTCTAAAACTTCTCATTTGTTTGTATTGATGTTTTCTGTTTTTTCCAGTGCAAAACTTCCCTCTAATATGTCGGCCCTTCCTTACCATATTCATCAAATACTTTTTGATTAATGAATAAATAGAAAATTATCAACTAATCATTTTTCTAATACTTAATTTAACTCCCGTATTAGTAAGTTTTCTCTTACACTCCCGCTTTTTCCTGCCACTAGCGTGGCACGTCAATATGAACGATGTATTGGCTTATAGCCTGAAATTTCTTGAAATTTCAGTCCGGTTTTTGCCATTAATGCTGCGGTGAATTTTCTCAAACTAAATTGTGCTTTAATTCAGAGAACCACTGAGCAATTGATTAAGTCACTTTTGACAGACTGTTCACCTTTGCACCAACGCAGAGGACGTTGGGTGCAAATAAATAAGGGTATATCAGTTCACCTGGCTGAAATTTCTATAGTGGTTTTGTTTGTAAATAAATTAGCAACAAAGTTTTAGAAAACGTACTTCGGGTTTCGCTCATTATATGTATTGTTATTTAAATACTTCCCTTATTCATTCTCAGTTATAGGAAGATATAAGGTTATATAAAATATAAACCAGCCTTTCGTCGAAAAATTTTGCAATCTAAAATTTATATTTCCTAGAATTCTTGAACTTCTGACCTTTCCTTATACTCATACATATATTTTTTAATTATCCTTCTCTTCTGCTGTTATTTAAGTATCAGATATCTACGTGTATTGATGTCGGTATTTTACGAACTTTTATTATTTCTTTACATTTTGTTTCACTGTACCGCTGTCAAGAGCAACGACGTTTTATTTGTAATTTTTTTGTTGTTGTTCGTGGTTTTGGTGTTATTGTGTTGATGTTTTTGAAATGACACCTACTTATCATATTTTTGTGCAGACTTCAGTTCATTTGATGTGGTCTCCTTTTGAAGGACTTGTGAGCTACTATGTGATATCTTGCTGACAAAGACTTCGCGGTCTCCCCGCGCGACTTTTTGGTCAAAAAGTGTGTTGAATGGTAAGTTAAGATTTAAGCGTATTAATAGGATTTCTTAAACGTTATTAATGTCACAAAAGTTTCCTCTCATATCATTTTACCCGGGACATTCAAGCAAGTTTTGGGTGCTTCCCCATCCCCACCCCATCCCACCTCATCACCATCTATCATCACGTTTTGTATATATAAATACGCCTATAGTGAAATGTTTTCATGTCGAATGAAATCTGGTTGTTTGCTTTCTTCGTAACGATTTCATTTGTTTCCAATAAAATCCCAATCAAATTTGTTCAAATAATCAAAAGAGAGCTTAATGAGGCCACTCTGTCAACTTCAATCTGTCATTGATTCAATCGACATATACCCACACACATGCACACAAGCACACGCACACATCTGTTGCTGCCGCTTATCGCACAGCTACAATAAATACATAAGTCCACAACATATTGATTTTGAATGTAGTCTGACATATGAGACCCTACTTTATTTTACCATCCCCATTTCCTCTTCTGCTTTATGCGTTTCCGTTGCTATGATACGTTTCTTGTTTTCGTTTTTTTCTTTTTTGAATGTATTTCCTCTATCTCTCTCTCTCTCTCTCTGCGTGTCTCCTGTCTTTCCAAGTTATTAGTGTCTACTCGATTTTCGTTTAATAAAATTAGTACAAACATAACAAATGTTCTTCGTCGTACGTTTGCAAGGCGAAATAACTGGCGACATGCCGAAGAGGGCATATTCTCAATGCCCTCCCTAACCCGCGGCCACAGCTTGTGTTCATGGTTTGTCCTTATTAAGGACTACAAGTCTCTTTTATGTTCTTTAAGATGTTAACTTAATGTTATGTTGGTTGCAATATATTGTTTTTTCTTTACGTTGTCTTCATTGTCAATTTGTCTTTTCCCCACTTAAGGTTTCTCCGCAATGCTGGCTTGAGGTTTTGGTCCCCATTTCTTTCAAGGTTAACAACTTTTGCAAAACAATTTTGCTGTAATTTATCATTGTAAGCAGGTTCTGCATGTTCCTCAACTCAAGGACCTAATATCATTTATTGTCACATTTTTTTGTTAAATCAAGTTTTCTTCATTAAGATTAAGATTAAGATTAAGATTAAGAAGAAATCAGTGAAATTTTTATGAAAGTGATCGAAAATTTCAAAAACCAAATTGGTTTTCAACACAACACAGGCATGCTGTCAAGAGGGTGGAGAGTAAGTAATGAGGATGGAGAATCGCTCTAAATTTAGCGCCCTTTCTCTAACCAAAACAAGTTAGTAAATTTTCATTTTGAGGGGGAAATTTTTAATTGAAATATATAGCAATTTTATCAAATAACTACGCTATAACTACGTAAATTAATACAGTGTATAAATGTACATGCGTAATAAGTATAGTTTTCTAAATCAATCATTTATTTGCGGTGTAACTGTTACAAAGTACAGGTGTATCCATGTAGTGGTTTCAAAACCGCCAGTTTTGCAAGGCTATCAGCTGTTAAATACCTGTCATCTGAAGTGTTATTTATTTAATGAAAGGTTTGTCATTTACTAATATGGATCGCTTAACAACCAAAGATGAGTAAAAATAGTTAAAACTTACTACAAAAGTGGTGATTCAAACGTGGGCACTTTGCGTGCATTACGGGGTGATTATGGTTGTCATTATCGAACTGCTGTGCGAGGAATTACCAAGATTATACATAAATTTGAAGAGACTGGAAGCGTTACATATGTGGTCATGCTTGTGCATCATCGCAATGTTCCCTCTGCCAAAAATATCGCTTCTGTTAGTAAAAGTGTAGCGGACAATTCTAATATCAATTGAGAGCGCTATGGCCGTATGACAACCCACTTTTTTTGGTCCGCAATTGAAGATTATGTTATGTTGTTATGATTATATCATAGACGATATATGGTTTCAACAAGAGGGTGCCACAAGCTGCACAACATGACCGATTTTAACTTTATTGCATGAGAAGCTTCCAGAAAGCATAATTTCACAATTTGGCAACGTCAATTGGCCACCAAGGTCAAGTGATTTGACGCCGGTAATTTTTTTGTAGAGCTGCACCAAAGAACACGCGGATAATCCCCAAATGTTGCAGCATTTGAAAACCAACATTCGTCAAGTTATCGGCGAGATACCGTCCGAAATGTGCGAAAAAGTGGTCGAATTCTTTTGGTAGTGTGAATATGTACGATTTAGTGCCAAATAATCGTCATATGCCGGCAGTATTGATTTTCTTCTTTCGATCGAAGAAAACGGCCACTGAAGCTCATCGAGATCTTCAAAACGCTTACGGACGCTGCTTTAAGTGAAAAAACGTGTCGAGATTGGTTCCGTCGTTTTAAAGGGTGATTTTGATGTTGACAACCGTTTGCGTGAAGGAAGACAAAAAATCCTCGAAGACACTGAATTAACGGCATTATTTGATGGGGATCCGTGTCAAACGCAAATAGAGCATGTTTCAGAAGTTACTCGCCAAGTCATTTCCAAGCGATTGCATGCGTTGCGAATGATTCAAAAGCAAGAAACTTGGATTCCTTGTGAGTTGAAGCCAAGGGACATTGAGCGTTGTTTTTTTCGCCTGTGAACAACTACTTCAGCAACAAACAAGGAAGAGGTTTCTTCATCGTATCGTGACGGGTGATAAAAAATGGATTCATTACAGCTATCCAAAGAAATCAAAGTCATGGGGGTTGTCCGGTCAGATGCATGACGTTGTCGCCTCGGCCGAATATTCACGCTGTGAAGATTGTGCTCTATATTTGGTGGGACCAGATCGGTGTTATTTGTTACGAGTTATTAAAACCAAGTTGGAAATCGGTATCGACTTCAATTAATACGATTGAGCCGAGCTCTGTGCGAAAAACGCTCGCAAGGTGCTGAGAAGCACGAAAAAGTGATTCTTCAGCATGGCAACACCCATTAAAACTTAACTGGAAACGGTGAAATGGGAAGTCTTACCCCATCCGCCATATTCTACAGATATTGCGTCATCCGATTATCATTTGTTCCGTTCGGTGGCACACGGTCTGGCTGACCAACAGTTCCACTCATATAACGCCATCAAGGAATGGTTAGATTCTTGGATAGCCTCAAAACATGAACAGTTTTACCGTGGCGGAATTCGAGCTTTACCAGAAAGATGGGAAAAAGTAGTAGCTAGCGATGGGCAATACTTGCAATGAATCATTTGTAAATATGTTTTCATAATAAAATTTTATTTTTATAAAAAAAAAAAAACTTAGCAGCGCACGTACTAACTTTACTTTTGAAATTGAAAAACTGTTTTAATATGATCTCGTGTCAAAATTGTAAAAATGTGGAAAAAACTAAATTAATGTAAGACTCCAAACCGACGTTCGATAAAAAGTAAACTTTAACACCTCTGAAATCTTGTACACATTTTGCAAAAATAAAATAAATAAAAAAAACAATTTATCATTTTCCCCAAAATTACTATTGCGCATATCGGCAGAGTCCAAGCATTATAAAGAAATAAAATTTTCATCAAAATCATAGTTTTATGTGTGTTTTATTTAACTTTTTAAACCGAAAAGTGGATAACCCCGTACTTTTACCGTGTTAGGAATAGTTTCCTTATGACTATCACAGTATGTATCAAAAACCGATGCTGAAATCTATCAAATAGGGGTTTTTGTCGAAACTTTATGCTGATTCTTTCAATAATTACTATATTGCCTGCTGCTGTATCGGCACAGACATTTCGGTCGGGCGAACTTACTTACAAATGCTGTCACCCAATCTCCACATTCACTGGTGCAAAAGCGTGTGTGTGTGTGTGTTAGAAGGGGCGTGGTAAGTCGCTGCGTTTATATCAAGAAATACTCTGAATGGACCGTGAGAGACGCAGGACTATAATTTAATTTAATTTTATAATTTATAATTTACTTGTTATAAATTCGCTACAACTTACTTTTACCGCAGAAATTATAGGGAGACCACTGATTTTTCTAAAATCGTAAGCGGGTAGTAGTGCAGGCTATTTTAATCAGCAGAACTTATATTACTAAAAGTCTGATGTTTACTGAGTTATGCTGAATTTAGCACAATGAAATGAAAGATTTAATTTTAGACATATACGGTTTAAATTAGGTAATTTTCATGGGTAGTATCAAGAGCGAGGTGAAAATGCAGCTCGTTTTCAGACACAAGTTTATGATACTCAGGACAAGTGCCTTGTTTGACTGAATGCATTGCAACTGCTAGCAGAAGGTAAGGATAAGCATATACAGTATCGGGCAAAACTATAGCACAGACTTCTGTTTATCAAGAAACTTTACAATAACATTAAAAGGAATGCCCATTTGAAAAAAAAAAAAAAACAAAAAATATATTTGAAAGAATGTATTATACACTTGTTAAAATAATTCCAGAAGTTTTATTGCTTAGTATTGCTACTTTTTTATGGGCTTATTTTAATATGTACGTACGAAAATGCAGCGACAAAACTAAAGCACGAAACCTTTTGAATGTTTCTTCTCCTGTACGATATTGAATTTACTAACAATTAGCGTTATTTTTCCAAAGATCATTTTATGTGCGTATAGAGAAAATTTGCATTCAGTTACTAATTGTTTCTGTGCTTACAAGGTCGTACAAGGTTTTTGTGAATTTTTTTGATTATTTCGCTTTGGCTACAGTACATAAAGGTAGACGGCCACGAAAGACCACCGAACGAGATGACCAGACAATAATACGCTTAGTAAAAAAGGATCCGTTCGTATCGTCAAGGATCATTGCCTCACAATTATCGTTAAACATTACTCCCAGAACCATCCAAAGACGTCCTGTAGAAGGGGGCCTAAAATCTTATAAAAGTGCAAAAAAGCAAGAAACATATTAATTGGATCACTACACAATAGACAACCGTACTATTCTACGATGAATCCAAATTTAATATGAACGGTTCCGATGGATTTAGGCTAGCTCGGCGACCCAGAGGACAGCGTCTTAAGCCACAATATACAAAAGGCACAGTGAAACACGGAGGGTGCAGCGTTTTGGTCTGGGGCTGTTTCTCAGGCCATGGCATTGGTCCAAATCATAGAATAAGTGGAATAATGCATCGATTCGTTTATAGAGACATTCTCCAAAATGTAATGCCTCCACATGCAGATGAGGAGATGCCAATTAAGTGGAGGTACCAACATGACAACGACCCCAAACACACATCTACGTGTGTGAAAGAGTGGTTTGTGCAAAATAAAATTGAAGTTTAACAATGGCCGGCGCAATCGCCTGATCTCAACCCCATGGAAAATCTATGGGAAATTGTAGATCGAAATATAGACCGCGGTAGCTGCAAAAATTTGGATGAGCTCTATAAAAATATGGAAAATGCCTGGAATAAAATTTCTCCAGGCGTATTAAATAATTTAATTGACTCCATGCATCGAAGATGTGCCAAAGTTTTACAAAATAACGGATATGCCACAAACTACTGAGTTTTTTCTAGTCCTCAGTTATGTAGTATTGGCTACGTGCTTTAGTTTTGTCGCCTAAAAATATTGAGTTTTACCTTTTTTCTTAAATTTTGATTGTTTTTGATGAAGAATTCATGTTGTTTTTGTTCTATTTTAAAATATAATTTAATAATCTAGAATGTTGAATAAAAAAATCATTTATCTAAACGAATTTTGAAAGGCTGTTTAATGACATTCGTAAAAAGCATTCCGTGCTTTAGTTTTGTCCGGTAGTGTATATGTGTTAAATCGGACATATGTACGTTAAGTACATGATGGTTATGTAAGTTAATGCAACCTACGAATTATGGTCTATAGAGGGAAAATTTAATCGATAGTTCAACCATTCTGCATGAACCTGATATTCCGGTCCATTTTCATTTTCAAAATTAGGCTTACCAAGAGCGTGTTATGTGTCAAATTGAATGCAATTGCTTGAAAACATACAAACTTAAGAATGTAGGGATCAATTCGCTGGTTTATATATTAGGCTCTAGAAGAGGTGGAATTACTTGGCGTGGTCTCCCTCGAGAATTACGAATCAATACAACGAACAAAAATCTAGGCTGCTACAGTCCACGAATTAGAATTTTCATAGAAAATATTCAATTTCGCAAAGCTGAAATCTATTTTTATGCATTCAAATTTTATTCTGAGAAATCGTGGTAGCAAACGCTCAACGTACATTTGGTAAACGATCCATTGCCAAACATTTCACTAAATATACAACACTTCAGATGACAGGTACTTAACAGCCGGCAGCCTTGACAAACCGGCGGTTTTGAAACCACTAAATGGGTGACCCAGAATTTGAAATTAAAAAATGTATAGATCTTATCTCATCACATTTTATCTTTTTGTATGGTTAATTATTTTTTGTTTTTATTAATTATTCATTGTTAATACTATCATTACTATTACTAAAATAATCAGTATCAACAGTTTTTAAGAACTAAATTGTAAAATTGCAAACTTGTGTCGTAAGTTGTTGGTCTGAATGATTAATTTGTCCCTATACGGCTTTGGATTACGCTATATAAGTAAAATAATAATAATATTAATAATAATTATTTAAATCAATGTTCAGAGGTTGTGTGCTGACTGAATACTGCAATTGCTTCATCATATGCGTTTGTGACCTCAAATCCAATTGGAAAAATTTTAGTGCCACGCTCAGCCATTTGCCATGGCTATACTCGTATTTGCTGGGATCATATACAAGTATTCCCTAGTTTCCCCGCCGCTATTCGCCGTAGCTATTTGTGCACAGAATAGCGTAATGAAAAATAACATATAACATATATTAAATCTCAAAACTTAAAATCAAAACCTTTTGTGCAAATCGAATCTGTGCAAGAATTTACAACTTTTCTCCAATTCTACCATACTTTCTATGTTTTGCCTCAACATTGCAAAATGTACTTGAAAGCTTTAAACATTTGAGCTATACATCTCTACACACATACTCGTGCATATTTCTATGTATGCAAAATTTGCATTCCTGTTGCTCTTGATAACTCTTCATAATGGATGTCATGTTTAATTAACTTCAAGACAGGAGTGACAATGAACTTTTATTGTTTGAATATGCAAATTAGAAACATATTTAAACAAATGCTCAGGCACATTTGTCGGTGCACATGCAAATGATAATTTTATCAATAAATAAAATTGTATTTATGTTTATTAAATACCATTTAATAGCACCAGTAAAAAATTCGTCAGCAATGTCAAGAGATGTCAGCAATTAATCAAGAAAACAAATCTCATTTATGTATGGAATGGAATGGGTATCCATCTATCTGTCTTCAAGCAGCATAACGTCATACCTTCCCCTTTGCCATTCCTTCTAATCGGCCTTAGATAATCGGAAACAATGAATGAACAAATCGCATTTAAATTCCACATAAGTCAATGTAACAACAAAAGAAACAACACTCGGAGATAGAAAATAAATTTCAAAGGGATTTAGCAATAACAATATCAGGCATATTGGAAGATAGTCCTGGTATCTTGTATGTGGGTGTTACGCATGTTTGACAGGGAAGGGAGGATACACAAGTAGCATTCACGTACGAATAACTTATGATGACGCCCTTCAAATATCGCAGACTTAATGAATTTGTTGTCAGTATTATCGATTTACTATTGATTTAACTTATTTAAGGCATTACAAAGATGTCTATTGAGATTTCCAGAAGATATTTTGTTAAAAATTGTAAAGCTGGAGACAGGGAAATTTGGTGGGAGGCGCAGAAATTTAGACAACTCCAAATGAACGACTTTATTTGTATCGATAAATTCAGTCTCCTCTGGCAGCAATATTTCTAAGTAAATTTTATGGTTATTGCTGTGATTATTCTATGATGACGATTATAATGGTTTGATTTAACTATTCTCCTACACAATACAAACTTGGCAAAATTCAAGCTTGCTTAGAAGCACCAATAAATATTAAAATAGAAATTTCTATCTGGCGACCCGACTTACACAAGCCATCGCCCAACGTCCTTTTGGGTCTGTGCAAAAATGTGCGCAATGCCAGAAAGGTTACCAAACCTCTGCAAAATCATTTCTTACCGACATTAATTGTTATAACATACAGCTAATTGTAAGTGACGATCATTATGATTGTATATAGCATTTATATATCTTCCATATATATAAAAATCAATTGCTGTGCGTTAGTCTCGCTAAAGCTCGAGAACGGTTGGACCGATTTGGCTCATTTTGGTCCTAAATTATTGGTAGAGTATTCCGGAAGGTTTAAAAGGTTTTATTTGAAGAAGATAGATGGCGTTGGAGATGAGATTTTTGCAATTAATTTTTTTACCGCATTAACATTGAATCAAACATACCAGCCTATATGTGGCGCTGTTATTTATTTGAAGGCAAAACAACGTTTGCCGGGTCAGCTAGTGATGTAATACAAATAAATTCATTATCTTTGCGTAACATGAAAAGCTTTAACATAATTAGAGTGATCCGATTTAGGTCAAATATGCGCGGTTTTGTTCGATAACTTATTGACATTTTGATGGTAATTCCATTATGCCATCATTATAAAAACTCTCGATTTTAATTGCAAAAAAGTGGGATAGCAGATTATCACTAGCTTTTCTTGAGGCATATTTCTCACCAGCGAAATGATTTGGCATAGACAGGACAGAACAATACAGTGATTACAAAAACACCATCCAACCAAACTTCCAAAGCTTCTGGCGAGCCACTATCAATGTGTGTGGCTTGGCGTTGTCCTGATTGAACACAATCCCTCCCCTACTGAACAAAGCTGGGCTCTTCTGAGCAATTGCTTCTTTTAGATCAGTTGTTAAGAGTTTTGCCGTAGGACAGCAGCTCATAGTAGTTGATTTTTGGCCAATCTCATAAGAGAAATCTTTCTGATCGCCAATCCAAGTTTGATATGTTTTGTGCTGGCTCACAGCGTTTCAACCTTGACGTAAATAATCCTCTTTTCATCATTGATTACCATCACCTTCTGAAACAGGTCGATGTTAATGCGATTAAGCCTCGATTCGTAGCTGAAAATTCGGTTCATGAGGTTTTTTTCCTTCAAGCTAACTCGTGTGGCAACCTTACATCCAGCTTCTTTTTGTATCCAGTGTTATTCAAGTAGTTTCAAACGATATTTTATGTAATGTTTAGGTTAGGACATTAGGTAGGACATTTTTCACAATTGGCCTTTCCCGAGCATGAAATCAAATTGCATGTGATGGACTGTTACAGTATCAGTGTCGTAAACGCTATTCATATTTTCAGTCATCTGGCTAAATACTCGTATGCTGCATTTTCTCTTTGCTGGAATCTACTTCTGAAATTCTCTCAAGCAACACTCAAATAATAAACAACC
Organism: Philornis downsi; assembly: GCA_019455685.1. Classification (NCBI taxonomy): domain Eukaryota; kingdom Metazoa; phylum Arthropoda; class Insecta; order Diptera; family Muscidae; genus Philornis; species Philornis downsi. Next base: position 1,281,834 of record JAHXMU010000058.1, on the reverse strand, counting down.
AGACAATTGTCCGATTACTTTTTTGAGTACGGAATCGTATCTTATCTAATCCGATCTTACCTATACAAAGCAGGGTGCAGATTACTAAAGCTATTTTTTAGAAAAAGGCGGCACGAAATATCGCCAAAACAAGAAAATGTTATGAAAAATCAACCAAAAAATATTCGACCAAAACCAAAAGGAAAAATAAAAAAATAATGAAATTTCGGCAAAAATTGCATTTCTAAATTAAATATGAAAAACTTACTTAATTTATCGTATAATTTATCATCCAATTGAAAAATATTTTGAAAGAAATGTTAACCCAAAAAAGCTCATATTTTGTGATCTTCTCAAAGTATCAACTTGTTCACCCACATTAGATGGATATCTAAAATTAAAGTAAGCGCCGCAGCCTAAAAAAAATTAAATAGTCGTCGTGTGTGTCACTGAAATAACCGCCTCAGGCTAAATATTTTTCAAATCAAAACCGCAAACTTCCGTTTTTCCATATAAGTCCTTATCTAAATAAAAAATTAAGGATGCCAATATAGTAATCAAAGTTCTTTTCAGAAAACTAGGCCGATTTCGTTTAAATTAATAATATAATTGTCATGATGTATGAATGTGTAAACAAATGAAAAATCAATCTGAAACGCGCAATAATGTAACAAAAAAACTTACATTGCTATTACACGTTTATACAAATAGTGAAAGCAGGTGGTTCAGTCACTAATAGTGCAGGTTCTGGCAAGGCTGTCAGCTGTTAGGTACCTGTCATCTGAATTGTAATATATTCAGTGAAAGGCTTGCCATTTACGAATATGAATCGCTTAATAACCGAAAAATGCCTAAAAATTGTTAAAACTTATTACAAAAGTGGAGTTTCCAAAAAATGTAATTTTATGTTTTGGCAGTGTTAATTGGCCACCAAGATCATGTGATTAGGGCATACGTCAAGAACCAGGGATAATATCCTAACCAACCAATTCAGAGGCAGTCATTTAAATGAACTAGTAGGTCCAAGCATTATATTGAAATAAAAGTTTCATCGAAATCAAGTTTTTAAGTCTGTTTTATTTAACTTTACTTTTCAAACCGAAAAATTGATAACCCTGAACTACAATACAAAAAAATTTCCATTTTGAGGTAACGCCCATAAAAATGTTATGAAAAATAGTCAAAAATTAAAAGAAAAATTATCCCGTATTTAGGTTTAAAATTTAAAATTTAAAAAATTTTGGGGCTTTTTTAAAAAAAAAAAAAAAAAAAGCAAATTGGTTAATTTTTTTTATTGATTTGAAAAAATGATGGATTACTTTTTATTATAATTTATATTTGTGCATAGTGCAGAACTAAAATAACATACAATTAACCACACGTGATGCAGGTATAAAAACCTTACATATGTAGCCTGACGTAGCCGAACTGACATATGGATGGTACGAGTAGTTTGAAAAAAAAATTATTTTAGTGAACATTGGCATCCTTATAAAACCTACATTGTAAGTTTCAAAACGCCACGCTGTTTGGTATTTTTATTTGAGCCATTAAATGTAAACGAACTTAATGAATGTGTAAACATGAAAAAATTTGTCACCGTCACGTAATTCTATATTTCCACTTGAAAGGTCCAACAAATACTAAAGCTGTGCTAGATTCTGCACTAGGGGAGTCTGCTCCTTCGTTTACGACTGTAAAATATTGGGTAGCAGAGTTTAAGCGAGGCCGTACGAGCTACCAAGACGAACACCGTAGTGGTAGACGAATTAAGGTGTCAACGTCTGTACTATTAAGAAAATCCACAAAATGGTGGATGATTGTCGGCTGAAGGTACGTGAGCCAGCTGAAGTTGTAGGATATTTCAAAAAGGGTTATACCTCGTATTTTGACAGAAGATTTAAAGATGACAAAGCTGTGAATAGATAGGTGTCGTGCTTGCTCTCAGTAGAGCAAACAGCGTCGTGAAGATGTTTCAGTAGAGTGTCTAGCAATGGTTCACCGCAATAGTGCCGAAGTTTTTGCCTCGATTTATAACCACAGAAAAGACATGAGTCTACCACTTCACACCTAAGGCAAAGAAACAGTCAAAGCAGTGGACTGAAATGGGAGAGTCATGTCCAAAGAATGCGAAGGCGATTCCATTTGCGACTAGGTCATGGCGTCTGTTTTTTTTTTTTTTTGTGGAAGCGCTTGGGATTATTTTTATTTATTATCTACAGAAAGGAAAAACCATCAGCTGCGTATATTATGCTAATTTATTGCAGTGTTTTGGTGAAGAAATTATGGAAAAAGTGCCGCATTTGGTGAAAAAGAAAGTGTTTTGTCATTAAGACAACATTCCAGTTCACACATCCACTATTTCGGTAGCCAAAATTAACGAATTAAATTTCGAATTACTTCATCACGCACCTTGTTCGCCAGATTTAGTTCTCTTTCTCTTTTTTTATATCAAAACTTGACAAAATAGCCCGGTGGTTAAAGATTCGCCAAAAAACGAAGAGGTTGAAAGCTATTTTAAGCAGTTTGACAGTTCTTACTATCAACAGGGTGTAGAAGCTATTGAATATCGCTATAAAAAGTGTACCGAGCTAAAAAGAGGTTATGTGGAAAAATAAAGAAAATGTTTCTGAACTTTTTTGTGTCGTCATTCTTAGTTCGGCTAGTTTTTGGGCCGTCATCGTAGATTAGAGCTTCCTTATGGCCGGCTGCATGGCAGTCCAATCAGTAAAACTCTCTTTGAGCGGAGCCCACTTCGACACTTTGGCCAGTCGAGTAATGTCAAGGCTAATAAAACATCAAACGGATGTTCGGAGACATCGACATGCAGAAAGTTCCGTTTGGTGAGTTTAAAAATAGAACATGTGCAAGGTAAATAAGTGTGAGATGCTGCCCATATCCCATTCATGAGTTGCGAGGTTATTTGTTTTTTTTTTTTCAATGCTTAATACGCATTTAGTCATTTGGGCGATTCAGTTTGAATTGAAATTAAATTGCTTTGGTATTGAATTTTGTATTTTTAATAGTAAAGTATAAGTCTAGCTCCTTGGAAATCCTCTTATTGACAACTTTTCTCTAATTCGATACGTTGCACAATTTTTAATTTGCGACGCTTAGTTTGAGGGGAGACACTGAAAACAGATTTTGATTTTCGAACCAATTGACTAAGGTGAATAACGACGGAATCCTGCTCTTCATTAGGCAAGTGTTAATCATAAATCGCTCAGATTTGTCCCTTGCTGATCTGCAAATTTTCATGTTCTCATCTAATGCTATCTTATGTCGTTTAGTGACAAAATTATTTTGTGCTACAACAAGCCAGGGGCATAAAATTCACATTTCGATTACCTCCTGCCTGAAATAATCAGTTCAAGATATGATTATATTTTACATTAATATAATTCACAAAAAGTATTTCCCTCCTGACAATATTTAAGTCAGTTCTTCATGACCCAAATCGCTTTATGACGTAGCCTAGAAATTGCTGCTCCTCAGCATATCATCACTGAAGTAAACAATTGAATTTCATTTCAATCGAGATACCAAATATTTCCTTAAAAGCCACTTTCCTACTCGAATTCCAGGCCTACTAACGGTGCCATCATTATCATTGCCATCATTATGGTGTACAATAAAGATTTTAGGAAGCCATATTATTATTCAAGTTTTAATCAAAACAAACCTTTAAGACTCCTTTGTTTAGCTAACCCACCAAACAGCGTAATGATAAGGATGTTGGTCGTGTTAATGGCAGCTGCAAGGAGGCATTTTTAAATGTTTTATTTTAGATTTTTTTCTTAAAGGCAGCTGAAGACGTTCAGTTCAAGAGAGATGAACAAATTCTTCGTAGTATCACCTTTTTCCCCATCATCACTTACCTTTTGTAGACCCACTGTCAAGGTGGGGGAGCACCGTGAAAGATGATGTCTCTTTTGCCTTTAACAACATAATGAGATGCTGGAAATATAGAACAGAGAGATACAGAAAGATGTGAGTGTGTATGTAAATCCTTGCGCAAAGATGTTCTGCAGGTTGATATCCACTGTTGTTGTTGTGTTGTAATAGGGCTTATCTACATAAATCAATAATGATGGATAAAAAGCAAAGTAAGAAAGTGGAAGGGGAAAATTTGAATTTGGAATGAAGTGAAATGTGAATGCAGAGAAAAACGAAATATTTTTAAAATGAATTTAATGGAAATAAATTAAAGAGGTAGAAAATGGAAATAGAAAATATCTGATATATTTGTCTGATTCTAACAATTGGATATGTCAACATGAAAATACCTCAATATATAAATTGGTAAAAATATTTCCCCATTTCAATTTTACAATATTTTAATATTTCATTACTTTAATATTTGAACATTTTGTTTCCTTTATTTTAAATAAGTTTCTATTATAGTTTATTCCAAAATGCATAGTTTTCTTGGCGAACCCTATTTTATGCAAGGAAGCTTCCAGGCACAGTAGCTCAAAAAGTAAGAACAGTTTTCAATATAAATTATGCGGGTATTTCAAAATCAGCTGTTAAACATCTGTCATCACTTGGATCGTTCAACAACCGAAGAATGATTAAAAATAGTTACAACTTACTACGAAAATGATGATTCAAACGTAGGTTTTCAATCAAAGAAATCAATCAATCTTTAGCGTTGAAGCTCATTTCTCACTCGCTGGTTACGTCAACAAGCAAAATTATCGCATATGGAGCCCGGAGAACCTAGAAGTGATTGTGGGAAAGCTATTTCATCCAGAAAAATTGACTGTTTGTTGCGCACTATGGTCGAGAGGTGTTATTGGGCCGTATTTTTTCATAAATGATGCTGGAGGATCCACTGCTGCAATCAATCCAGAGGCAGTCATTTAAATGACATTGTATTTCGTACATAATGGCAAGGTTCAAGCATTATAATGTAATAAAGTTTTCATCGAAATTATAGCTATATGTGTGTTTTACTTTTGAAACCGAAAAATGGATATCCCTGTAAATATATTTAGTGTTCGATGTGAGCTTAGTTTTACACTACATAAAACGTGAATTCGACGATTTTGCGTCAGTTATTCCTATTTTAAAAGTCATTTTGAGTCTCATGTGTCGTCACCCCTAAAATCTGTAAGGATATAAATTCTATCTGCATTATTATGAGAGACGAGACTTATGACCCGCAAACAAATGACAAACTGAGAAAAATATTATGCCTTAAGTTGAGGAGAATCGAATTCGTGCGAAATTCGTTCAAAATTCAAGGTTATGCTGGAAGTTTTTTCAACGTCATAGCGATACTCCCGATGGGTTAAATTGTCAACAAGGAATTAGCTGAACGTTGTAGAGCCATTCGAGAAAAGAGGCCTAATTTATGGATAGACAACTCTTGGTTTTTCTTCAGGTTAATGTGCCATCCCACTTCGTAAGTTTTTTTTTGGTAAAAAATTCAATTATTATCGCTTCATGCCCACCGTATTTGCCTTCTTTCTCAGTAAATGATTTCTGGCTATTTCCTAAACTCAAAAAATCAATTTGGTAATGTCGAATTGAATCAATTGCAGAGATTCACCTTGAATCGTAGAGCGCTTTGATTACCATCCTTCTGGTGACTGTTCGACATGCTTCAATGATTTAAAAAAGGACATTGGCCTAATTGCATTCTGTCCGGGTGGATATTCGGATGACAGGTATTTAACAGCTGCAGCCTTGCAAAACGGGCGGTTTTGAAACCAATAAATAAATAACCCTGTACTTTGGTTCAAATTACAACAAGTTTCTTGAAAGAAGTTAGCTCCTTTCCGTATTTTTTTATTTTTTTCACGGAAAAATCAATGGCGGCGACAAAAATGTCACAAACCTAAAGGAATTACCCATACAATTTTATGAAATTCAGTCTACCCTCGGCATCTTTTGTTTAGTAGGCTACAGTGGCCTCAACTTTTGTCGTTGGTATTATTTTATAGACAGGAAGAACAATAAAAAAAGCACCTCATGCGTTTAACAAAGTAGGATCTGAAAATGAAAGTAGGTGGCTTTCCTGCAGCTCTTCTAACCCCAAATTCGTAGAGTGTTGTAGCTTAAATATTTGTTAGTTTTATTGGCTTGTAATACTTCATAAAATTGGGAAAAAAAATTGAGCAGATAAACACGCGTTTTCCGGTAACTCCACTTGGGCTACCACATACACTATTGATTGGTTTGGAAAAAATCAATATTTCAATAGGCTGTTATTTTGCTTCTACTATTGCACGTCAATCAAAGCATATTTTGATAGCAACCTAACCTAGAAAAAAATTATGAAAGCCATTAAAAAAGAATCACATTTTCACTACTTCTACAGATGCAATCATGCATATTTACAGTTTCTATCGAAGCACTTTAAACCACTTCCACATCAACGGTAATGAAGTACTTAAAAACTTTGGTTCGATTACCAATTTTTGATATCCGACGTGAAGAAGCTGTATTCAAAGTTTTTTTTTGGGGAAAACATCTGTTTATCCTCCTTTGTATGATGACGGGTATATCAAGTTTGTCATTTCATTTGTAAAAACTACAAGTACTCAATACTAGCCATAAGAATTGATGTCGCCATAGTCCGTCCGCACTGCAATCAATGGTACACATTATTCAAGCTTCGATCCTACCGAACATTTTTATTGAAAGTATAAAATAATCCATTGGAATCTGCGGGCAGATTTTGTGTGGGGCAAATACTTATCAAAGAAACTTTTTTCCTGACGACATGTTCCCAAGGAACATTTTCTGGAACAGAAAAGGATTCTTTTGAATAATAAAAAATTGCAGCCAAGGATTTGCAATTTCGCCACGCCTACTTCACCCGTGAATATGTAAAGAAAATGCATCAGAAAATAGCGCTTCCCTTCTATGACGACCCTATATTAATTTCAATGATGATTACGCAATTTTTCACTACTTCCCCTGCATACAATATGATGATACATTTTTATTAACAGGAAGTTGATTTGCCACGCGTTTTCTGCCACTGCGTACATTTCACAAAACCGCAAAAGGACTTCGGCTGAAAGCATACGAGTACATGAGACAGTTCATTAGACTGAAATTTTCATACCTAGTTTGTCTACAAATCGGCTCATTTCGACATTTCTACATGGCATTTCCAATCAGTTTTGATTTATTTGATCATTCTTGGCATAGGTGACACAGTAGTAGCCAGAAATGTGACAAAAGGGACGCATTCTAATGTTACAAGACTCAATACCTCAACACGTCAATATTCAAATGCATCAGTATATTCAATATTTCGAAAAATAAATAATTTAGTACATGAATACTTTAATATACAAATGTTTCAATGTTTCTATGTATCAGAGCCACAGAATGCCGTAAAGACTTAAACTTTAATTTTAATTTTAAAATGAAGTATGGGCAGGATAAAGGTCGCGGTAGCTTTCATTTAATTGTTGGAAAATATCCTTATAATTAGATTGTGGCACTTGGCGAAGGATACCATAGCTGATTTGTGTCTACCTCTCCTTGAAGTCAAGGTCTCTCTCTGTCTTTGCCAGCCAGCGTAATTTCCTTTGTGGAATATAGAAGCGCGTCAGCGTTATTGGCTGTTTAACATTCCACAGTTGACCCTTTCAGGGAACGCAGTTAAGCATTAATGAATGGCGGCTTTTTTTGTAATTAATTACAAGACTGCTGACAGTTTCTATGAAAGTCAACTATGAAGCGAAATATTAGCTAATTTCAATTAGAGGATAGGAACTAATTAACCCCGGGTAGTAGTTGGGATTTTGAAGTAAATTGTTTTGAGTAATTTTTAAAGCCCTTAATTTCCGTTCGTACATCATAGTGAATGTAATGAAGAAGCGATTTCGTCGGTGGTTGCCTAATATTGTAATTATTGGACTCGTGGTAAATTATAATTTGCATGACAGTTGTTATGGTAAATATCTCCATTAAGATAGAAATATTTAAGTAACGGCACGAAGTAGCGTAAAAGCTTGAGCTGTCGTTTGTTAATGACTTTAATTCATATTAAAAATATATGTAGTAAATGATTACTTTTCGCTAATGTTGTGTTAGCTGTGGGCTGGATATTAGAAAGTGAATAATGGGATCATAACTATCTTCTTACAGAAAAATCATAGTATCTGTACAAACAACTTTATATTCCAAAGGTGCCCAAGCATAAGGGCAAAGAACTATGTCTTTGAAAGTTTGGCTTTCAGATCGCTCAAACCTTTACAAAGTCTGCAGAGACTTTTAAAACAAGGTGTTCTTTGCTACGACTCTTTAATTGCTTAGGACTTTTATTTTCCTGCCACTTAATTCATTCAAACTGGAAATTAAAACTACAACTTGTGGAATATAAGTCTGCGTTTGATCAAGGTATATTTTCTTAATCATATTCGAATGTTTCCACTTTTAAGTTATATCAATACTAATTCGATCTATTGTGCCTAAAAAGGAATACCAATTTTCAAAATAAATTATTAAATATTAATTTTAGAAGTTTTTACCATCATAATAGATATCGATGCCAAATTTCACATCATATATGTCGTTAATATTTGAGCTACGCTTGATTTTGTATGACGCAAAAAAATGATTTTCACAATGTTTGGTTTAGATGAGAAAATAAGTTGCATTCAGTTTTGTTCACGAAATAGAACAGAAGGCTGGGAATGAGTTGAGGATAAAAAGCACCCAGACGTCCGTCAACCTCTGTCAATGAGAGTCTCGTCCAAAATACCTGAGATTTGGTGCTCATAGACTATCAACTAACAGTTAGGGAAATTGCTGATGATATTGGCATTTCGAACGTACCATCATCGAGGGCGTCTAATATCTGTCTGTACCAAAAACTCCAGCAAAAATCTATGAAGATATGATATCTGGCTGCCAGCACATTATAAGACGCATTATAAATGAGATCGGATTTATGGGCAGCCCCAAAAGACTGATCCAGAGACATCACTTTGACTCCACTAAAGGGATTCGACGGGAATTGTAAGATTCTGTAAAGGTTATATCGGAAGGTGAATAATTGGCATGCTTCGAGTACTGGAAATGACGTCGCCAAAAATTTATTGTGTCCAGAGGGGAGTACTTTGAAGACGGTTAATATATTTGGAGGAAAAATAAAGATGAAAAAAAAACTTGTCTGACTTTTTGGAGGCAGTAGTGTTTTTGATCGTCATGGAAATGTATATCAATCCGGCATATTCGTTCGTCCGCCCATGTGTTTTGTCAATTACTTAATATAGATGTCACCGATTAGGCTAGGAGACCGTGCACCCCATGAATGAGATATGGGAGAGCTTCTCACATTTATTAAGCTTACACGCATGCTATTTTTAGGTTCCCTTAACGGGATCTACAGTTTAATGACGATTCCGAACGTCACAGTTTGAAAAACATTTACCAGACTTGTCGATTACTCGACTACTCCAAATGATCGTCAGACACATCGAGGCGACCGTCCTTCAAATGCATGATTGACTGACAGTATTAGGGCCGTAAACATTGTTTAAATATGGCTTAAAATACTCGTATGGTTTATATTATCCTTGCTATTGTCCATCTATGACGCGCGCTCAGGTTTACTCATTCAAGCAATTACAAAACTATCTGCGTTCTTTGAGGTTGAAACCTTATCTTTCTAACGATATCTAATGTAACTCGTGGCAATAATACGAACTTTCATTCGCAGTGATGAAATGACTTAAAAGGTATAAATAAATATTAAGATAAATTATGAGCAAATCCATCCTTCTTGACTTTTAAGCGGCAAGGAAAGTGATAAACAAACATTATTGGGACGAGGGATTTCTTGATAATTCCACATCTGGCCATGATTCAACGGACAGTATTGTTGGTGTTACTATTGTAGTATGTGAGTGTGATTTCTCTAAGTGTATATTCTAGAAAGGTCGTCAAAACCGCTCCCAGAACATTCAAGTGTGATATATGTAATCTCTTTCCCTCTTTATCTGTGGGTGGGACTTTTCTAGAATTACGCTTACGACAGTAAATTATGTTTGTTCCTGTCACTCCCATTATATAGTCTATTGTTATCTCCTTTTCACTTGTCATGTAAATAAGAACATTCTAGAATTAAGTCTATGGTATACAACACTATTCTGTAAATATGTTTGTCTTTGTTGCACTCATTATGTAAATATTCTCTCTGAAATATCGTAGCATTTTCTAGGATAAGTCATTTTAGTATAAATAGAGCAACTTTGTACATGACAATGAGCTGTATGAGCTATATGCCCACATCGACGTGGTCAAACACATTAATATATAGCGATTGCGTTGGCTGACTTTTTGATACTATCGAAACTTGTGACGAATTGGAGGAGAATCGCAGAAGATCGAAACGCTTGGAATTATTTTCTACGAGTGTCGTATAATAGATAAAGATGTCTTCACATGTCCAGTCGACCCCTAAGAAGAAGAAGATATCAACCTTATATAAAACCGAGGTTTAAGGTTTAAATTCCCCATTTATCCGAAAAGCAATCAGCGATCACTTACAGGTATTTAAATATATGCCAAATTTTCTTGCCTTTTCGTCGTGTAATCACAATATGAGGGTGAACAGTGTGATACTTCCAGAATGCTAAAGACATTTCTATCATCCGTAGATGACAAGATTTTAAACAACGTTTTTCTTTTCTTTTCTTTCCTTCAAATTTTCTACTTTATATTCCTGTCCACCCTCTGAACGCATGATCTGAAACAACTCGACTTTAATTTGTTCAGTATGGGATCGTAGAAAACTGGAAAAACTGAAATCGACTTTTGTATTATGAAACAGTTGAAAAATTGACTTTGGTATTTAATAAGTCGAGTGTTTATTTTTGAATTTTAAACATATTTTTGCTGTCAGACCCATTTATTTTTATGAAATTGGCCAATTTGTAAAAAAGGAAATAAAGAGTGATAGCCTATTATTATAAAGAGATTGATAAAAATTAAACTTCAGAGGAAAATTTCAATTTCCATAAACCGATCAGTTGTGAAGACAGCTTTCATCATAACATATTAATTCAGGAGTTCTTGAACGAAAACATGTCTCGTTCCAAAATCAAATTGTTTACTCTTAATGGTTTCTTAATTAAACAGAAATTTTTGTAATCAGTTGCTCTATTAAACAAAACATTAAGTTTGATTAAGAATATTATATAATAATACTACAATATTGTGTAAAATAAAATAATATTTGACTTTATACGAGACTGTCACTAACTTCATTCATCCAAAACCGTGATTAGCGGAGAGGGGAGAAAACAACTAATTACTTTTGGTTGGCTACGAAGCTTTGCCAGTAACGCAACTTTCTTGCCATGTTAAAATAATAAAGTTGAAAAATCGAATTTTGCTCGAATTTTGTTGTATTTGAAATAACAAAGAATTAGGAAATTTGACTTTTTACATATTTGAATAAATAGAAAAACCAACTTTCCATATACAGGATGGCGCAAAATGGAGAACAACGGGTATCGTTATTTAAAGACGTTGAAGAAGCTTTTTTACCCAGAACTACGCGGAGGACGTATCCGTTTCAACGGCATTTGGTTGCAGAAAGATGGACCAACTACACACATTCGAGTAGCTAGGCCGCTTTTGGCGGAACTCTAACGAAAATTGTCAAACAAATTAATTTCCAGAAACTTCACTTTCCGCTGACCCCCAAGGTCACCTGGCCTGACTCCATCGGACTTGTTTTTATTGGGTTACGTCAAGCAATAGGTGTACAAAACAATACCAAGCAATTTGACTGAGTTCAAGCAGTCCATTACAATAATTGAGGCGGTCCCAACTTCAATTCATCAGGCCGCAATGAACCATTTTCTGATCAGGTGTTGCGTATGCGTTAATGAGTGTGGAGGTCATTTACGCTCTATCGTCTTTAAAACCAATTAAATAAAATAAAATTGAATATTTTATGCAGTAAAACAAATAAATTATTTTTATTGTAGTACAATTGGTGCGCCACACTGTTTTTGCATAAGTCAAACAATCGACTTTTTACATATTGCAATACAATATAGAAGTCGGAAAGTCGTCATATTGTATCAACTGTGGATATCTAGTTCAGAGCTTGGGAACATATAGCAAATTAACCAACTCCAATATCCTTCTGCATAAGCAGAGACGGCCAGATCAACTTGATTATTTAGTAATTGTTAAGAAATATGGGAATTTAGTAATATCTAGAAATCATGCATGCTTATAATTTCAAAATTCAGCATTTAAAACGCCGTGGCTGCAACAGAAAAACAGAAATTTGTGTTGCTAAGTTAAGACCTTACAAGAGAAGTGAAACAACTAAAAACATTTCCTACGAATTTTCGTCGAAGTAATAATACTTGCTTTAACATTGCATTGAATATTATATAATTTGGCTTTTAAATGAAATTTGAAATGTTTCATTTTGTCTTATCTAAGGTGTTTGCTATTAAAGAGACGATGTACTCGTATACTATTACTATCTCTTAAAAAATCTTGAGCTGAAATTACTTTGGAATGCTTAACAAATTCAAGTAGTTGTAGTGTAACACACACGCACATAATCATCAACAATTGTATATTTTTATGTTTTCACTCATCCATTGCCATTTGCCATTCTTTGGCATTTTACCTTTCAAATACATCAAATTTTATTCTCAAGTTAATTAAAATGCATTTAACTAAACCGGCTTCATAAATTTCAACACAACTGGTCGGTCGCCCGCTCGCTCCTTTTGAGCTCCTGCGTTGTCTTTATCAAAAGTGCATTCGTTATTTACAATTTACTGGAGCAGAAAACAGCAAAAGGTATGAAATAAAGCGCCAAATGTTTGACTTTATACGAGACTGTAACTAACTTCATTTATCCAAAACCGAGACTAGCGGAGAGGGGAGAAAACAACTAATTACTTTTGGTTGGGTGGCTGCCGTCTACGAAGCTTTGCCGGTAACGCAACTTTCTTACCATGTTAAGAACACAAAATGTTTCCCTTTGGCATTGCCAAACCTTTACATTACGTTAAAACCATAATGTTCAAGGAAATACCAAACCCAAAACTCCCACTCCATGTCAGGATAAGCAGCTACGCTTGTCAGTGGCAAAATTTACGATTGTGAGATGGGCAAAGGCGAAGATGCCGCAGACGTAAAGAATTAAGGCATTTTTGAAATACTTTAAACGAAATGCCAATTTGATGCAATAATTCTCTTTCTCTCTCTTCTGGCCGTGCTATGCAGTACGCTGAAATAAGAAGAAACAATTTCTCGTCCCTGATTTTGAGGAAATTTTTGGTACGAAACTCCATTAAGTGTGAAAATTTCCAATCAAAATGGTCATATCTTTGTATCTGCTGAACTGCTGAACATCTGATAAATGCAATTAAAAAAGGGGTTTGTGATTTTATAATTTTAAGGGGAGGAAATTGGGTAGAATTTGTATTTTGTCATAGATTTAAATTTAAAATTTATGCCCGCGGGCGTAAACAAGAAAATATTTTTTGTTGATTGTTCATTAACACTTTCGGTACAAGTGACAGGAAGTAATTCCAATGTGGGAGGAAAGTGATATTAGAGTGAGAAATTCTACCAAAATACAACAAACGAGTATGAAAAGCCAAGAGCTTTCATCACAATATTCACTGCCATAAGTGATGGGGTGAAAATTGAAATTTGTTTGATGAAACACGATATAATACTTTATATAAACTAGTTTTCCTATAACCGTAAGATTGTACGTGTTGCTGCAAGTGATAGAACTTTGTATGCCTTCGCCCGAGGGAATACAGGTTTATATCATTCGATACGACAAACATTTAATACTCACAAGGGAGCGTACAACGTGTTAATTAATTACCGTTTTGTCAAATGTGTTTTATGATTTTGAAGTTGATTGAGCAATGTCCGTCGATGTGGCTGTCTGATAGATATGATTACTATCGTAAATCTTTACGAAACTATTTGCTTCTAATATTTCTCCAATCGTAAAGGGGGTTTGTAAAAAGGATGTATCGAATCACCCATTCTCTTATCTTCCATGCAAATTGACCACTTTTCTGAAATTAAAATTTTCGAAAATTGCAGAAACTTAAATTTTTGCCAATCGTAAGTATTCATAATATTCGATAAAATTTTACAATTTCACTTGCAAATGACCGATTTTAACCATATATTCATACCTAGTAAAATATTATAGAACTTGTTGCGAATGTCATATGTCCTAGGATAACACGAGGACGGTCCCAAAACTAGCCGACATAACAAATAAGGCACAAAAACGTTGGGAAGAATTTTCTTTTTTTTTCCAATAAAATCTTCTTTCAGCTCAACACACTTTTTCCAGTGATATTCAAAAGGTTCTATACCCTGTTTTTAGCCAAATTCCTTAAAACAGCCATCAATCGCAGACTCCACCTCTTCATAGTTTGCAAAGCTTTTATCACCGAGCCATTTCTTCAAGTTTGGAAATAGAAAGTGGTCCGAAGGATCCAAATTTTCAATTCGAACTTTCATTCATTAAATTTGGCCATCGCAGTAGTAGGTGTGCGAACTGGAACATTGTCTTGTTGAAACAAATGCGGTCTTTTTTCCATAATTTCATCACCTAAATGATGCAATAAATTAGTATAATATTCGCCGTTGATGGTTTTTCCTTTCTGAAAATAATTAATAAAAATAACCCACGCGCATCACAAAAAACAGACGTTATGATCTTGCCTGCAGATGGAACCGTCTTCGACTTCTTTGCACACGATTCTCCCATGTTAGTCCACTTTTTGACTGTTCCTTTGTCTCAGTTGTGAAGTGGTAGACTCATGTCTCATCCATGGTTAAAAATCGACGCACAAATTGGTTTTAATGCAGTTAAACATAGCCAAACACTCTATTGAAACATCTTTACGACGCTGTTTTTGCTTTATTGAAAGCAAGTGCGGCACCCATCTTGCGGACAGCTTTCTCATCTTCAAAACTTCGGTCAATATATGATGTATCGTATAGCACTTTTTGAAATGTTATTTTTTGGACACCTCAATTGGACAACCTATTGTTGCTATCCAATGTTTTATAATCATAAACGAAGGAACGGACTCGTCTGGAGCAGAATCTATCACGGCTTTAATATTGATTGTACTGACAACTTTTCACTGGAAATGTTAAACATGGAAAAAATTAGTCACCGCTATGTGAGACTAATTTTTTCCATGTTTATAAATTCTCTGAGATCATTTGCTTTTGATGCCACAAATAAAAATACTAAGCAACATGGGGCCTTGTAACTTAAAACTGTGTTTTATAAGGTCGCCACTTTTCACCAAAATAGTTCTTTTTTTTCAAACTACTGGCACCATCAATACGTCAGGTCGGCTAGTTTTGGGGCCGCCCTCGTATCTTAGGTAACGATCGATTGAGCATGGAATACAAAAGAATTTATCAGAAGTAAAAAATGCCTTAGAAAACGTATGAAATATCACGGGCGTGTCTGTTTCATCTAACGTTCTTTTTCACACCTACCGTGAATGCAGTTTCTGTCAAAGTGTTTTCCGGTATTATTGCCGATAATAGTAGCTGGGTAAGGACCGAAGCGAATATAGTTAAATTACATTGTTAGTATTCCGGTTGTTCATATAAGAATTGTGAAAAAAAATCTAAAGGTTCTGTGGGATCACTGAAGCCGAAAGCTCTATAAGACTAAAGAACTGATATAGTACGGTGATGTTCTGCTATTGCTTTATGAAATCTGTTGGTTTTGGGACAAACTCTAACAAAAATAATCGATTACAGAATCGAAAGTGGAACCTGTTCTTTTCTATTATAAAGCAATATTGCAATTGGTTGTTTGTAATAGAAAATCTTGCTTAATAGGTTCATACGGCTGAATTAAATTCGGTAAAATTTGGTATACTGGAAGTATTTTCTACAGCGAAATATAAAAATGAAAATGAAACCCATCGCAACGTCCTCTTTGGAACCTCCTAAACAAATTATTCGATTTCCCGAAGTTCAATTTTTCCTTTTAATTCCTAATTAAAAAGCAACTTCAATTTAACTTTTTGTCTATTGAATTAACTTACAGTTTTTTGGAAGATTTGGGAAAAATCGACGAAGTAACCACGTCTCATCTGATAAAAATGACCGATTAAGCCTGTGTATTATGTGCATTGAATTTAGTAAACTTAATTCTGAAAACGAAAGTGGACGGTAGTGCTGTTATGTAGTGCTGTTATGCAATTTTGACGTCACATTTTCGGAAAATTAAGTTTTGAAAGTAGATTGAATATAATTGTTTACCGACACATTTCCAATTGGTAAATCTAACGCATTAAATTATATTGAATTGAGAGAAACTGCATATCTGCATATTTGGTGTCAATATCTCGTTTCTATAACTTAATACCATTGTATTGAGAATTTATGCAGCAAAAATTTGAATACTACCATTAACCTTGCAAAGAAACACAACTTCCCATTTCATTATTTCAAACCATTATTTTTCGGAAAGTATCATTATTATTATCACTTGGAAGTGTATATATTTGCACGATGGGAAGCAACAAATAGCACTTCTGCTGGAAATAAAGAATCGGATCATGCTGTTACTTTGTCACTAATGCAAAGGTTCTCTATTTTGTAGCACGTCCAATTTTCTTACTGGGAATGACCAACTTAACTCATATATTATTAGTTCTACATCCTTCTGTATACGCTAAGTGTTTACTAAAGTCATAAATGTATAGAATCATATAAACTATACGATTTTCTGAAATTCAATGTTTTCTGAGTAGTTTCTAATTAGTAGGATGTACCCTATTTTCGTAATTATTGTATTGATTTCGAAAGGTTGGTAAAACTCAAGAAAAATTAACCAAATAAGCACGCACCTTCTGTTACCCCCCATACTTATGACGGATTTTACTCACATATTTTTATGCTCACACCTTTCAAGTAGTTGAACTGAATTCAGGCGAATTTAGCACACATTATGCGTTTGATAAACTAAATTCGGAGAATGAAAATAAACCGTATTGCTATGCACTTTCAATTTTTCCACTCTAATCCCTAATTCGTTAACTGCATTTAGTCAAATTTGTATCAGTTGTATTGCATTATATTATTACGTGGTAAAATTTTGACAAATCTGTCAGATGGATATGTGTCCTTTATAAAAGCCGTACTAATTGCCTAACTTAACTTGATCAATTCAATATAATTTGGCACGCATCGGGCGCAAAGTTTGAAGAAGATTCGGCTCAGCCGCTGACGGCTTTATGAGAACGGAGACGCCGCCGATTCAATCGACTGAAATCGGCTTCGATAAGATGCCGAGGCATCGATGAGCATTGCATTTTTGGCTGATCCATTTTAAGACAAAGAAATTGATGTACTTTCGAAATGCGGTGATATATATATGTAGAATAGACCTCTTTGAATAGGTCACGAAACAATGTTTTGTTATAAATTTTTGGATGGATTTCCGTGTTTTAAGGTACAGGACGCTTAAAAGTATGTAATAAAAATATAATAAAAAAAAAGAATTGTTGAAACTCTCAATTGCGGTAACACCATAAATATATGTTCTCCATGGCAAACGAATAATACGTTTGAGCTGCTTACTAGGTTTCTAACGGATTGAGCAAATGGAACATTTGACATTTCAGACTGATGCAGTATTTTTCTTAAATAAATTAAATGCTTGATAATTGCTTAGAGCAGGAAATTAGGTGAATTACAGATCAATCAATGAAGGAAGATCTACCGTCGAAAATTGTCAACAAATTTGGCCAAATTTTTGCCAAGTTATTTTAAATCTGTTAGTGCTATTCAATAACGAACAATCCGCTACATCGTAAATGCTTCTTATTTATAAACCAATACTTGAATATGCACTTAATGACGTAGCACTCCAGGCATATAATTTTTTTTAATAAAAAATTTCATGAGCCGATATTTAAGGCGTCGCCGATATTTACGACCCCCAGCTGACACTGCTAGTCCAAGGCACCGTCGACAATTTTATATCGGATTCAAACTCTAATCAGTCATTTAGTAAACTTAGTGCTGTGAATGAAAATGGGCTATATTGCCACGCTCCTTAGGTTGTCACTCACCCAAGTTGACCGATTAATAGAAAATTGGTAATCATTCTATAACTTCTAAATAAAGGACTTCAGAAAGTTGTAATTTTGATTCTTTAGTTGCGCTATAATACAAGTAATTCAGATAACTTGTTCGCATATATAGGTCAACGCAGCCACAACTTGATTTGGGCTTATGACTACGGGTTGCTCATCCCTAATTGCAATGAACTGCAACCCTGGCCAACATATGCAAATGTACCGATTACCGACTACTAACTTCTAAGTGCACAAGAAGTTTCTATTACATTGTTTGCTTGCTTTGCGATCATTCCGATCGTACCCATTAAAGAGAGAAGTCATAATAAGAAATTGTGGTTGGCGTCGAATGTGGAATAAGTTTTTTCCGGTGGTGTGGTAAGTTGACTTGCAAACCAACAACCCTAGCAGCTTACCACTCCACTTCTGGCACCCCTTAAACTTTGTCTCTGACATTTATGCCAATTAGTCTACATGAGTGTAAGTTCGGAAATGGTTCCAACACAACTCGTATGAAATGCAGAGTCGATTTGGAAATTGACGCCTTGTCAAATTCTTTACTAGATCTTCAAATTCCTCTAAACTTAAAATCTAAAGATCCAGCCAAGGACAAAAGATAGTAACTTTAAAGTACCGGCATTTCATTTTCAGTTGTACAAAATATAGAATTTTTCGTATTAACCAGTACGTGCCAAGCGAAACTGATACAAATGCCAATATTAATGTCCTTCTTCAAATCATAAAAAAAAGAAATATGTTTGCATGTCTATAAGAATGAAAATATGGTGCATGTCATTGAATCCTTCTGAAGACTTAATGTTGTCTACCACCACCAACCAACGCCAACGGGCAGATACTCTTACCATTTAATGATGCGACAGAGCCAGTGAAATCCTTCAGATTTCATTTGTTACGTCTAATAATGTCAAACGCAATTGTTAGCACGTTTCACTTGATGCGCTTCCGTTTGCTGATGTCGCTCGGTGTTACCATCATTTGCTGTCTTTTATTTGATTTGAAAAAATTTATCAAAATTCAAATTTCTTGTTTCCGTTGCCATTTCTCAATTTTCGTTTTGTGGTGAAACGGAAACGAGAAAAAAAAACTACTCAGAGACAGCAGAAGAAGAAGAAACCGGGAAGAAGCAAAAGTAATTCGTTTGCAATTCTACCACTTGGGCATTACTTAATACACTTCAAGTAAATTGAAGTCTTTGGTGTTATGGATTTATTTTTCTTTTTTTTTTTTCTGCAGCTATATTTCCATTTGCTTTGGGTTTGGCTGCTAGTGGCAGGGCAAGGGAAGGGAGCAGTTTGGCCAATACCGGCTGGCTTGTGCAACAAGTTTATGCAAAAGTGTCGGGAACAAAAAATACAAAATTGTAAATGCCAATGAAAATTTAATCTCGACAAACTTGTTAATACTCAAGAGCGGAAATGAAAACGAAATCCATTTTTTGTTGCTGCTTCCACTGGAATTTAAGAATCCAATTTTGCTTATTGCAAACTAGTTGTGAAATTGTTTCAATTTTTTTTTTTTTTTTCTCTGGGTTGAAGATATGTTGAAACGTTTAACTATGGTCGTTTAAGTTAGTTATTATAACTTTTCAATTGTCAGTGAGTATAATTAAATATTGACACAAAGTGTTATCATAATATATTCGTTATTATGAAGCTGCTCGAGACTATTTCCAA
>JAHXMU010000058.1:1195498-1262044 GCA_019455685.1 Philornis downsi | reverse complement strand
CCGAGATAGAAGAATTCATCCACCAATTTAACATTATAATTATCAACATTCACACAGCGTCCCAGACGAATAGGCTCTTAACTCGTTGAAACAAATAACATTATTCTACCTCCGTTTACACCAGACTTATTTTTGCTGATATCCTCCCAATACTTGAGAAGGTCGCAGTAGCATCTTGCAGTTTTCTGCAAATAATGGCTTTGTATATCGTCTACAAGTGCGAGTAACACACGATCTCTGTTAAAAATGGTACCGGTCATTGCAGCTTTTCTCATAACCACCCCCAACAGAAAGATGTAGAGGTCGCCCCTTCTAAATCCTCGTTTGGGGTAAAAAGACTCGCTAAGATTTTTGTTTACCTTTACTGAAGACTTTGTGTCAGTCAGTCAGCGTTAGATACATATATAAGTTTAGCGGGAGTTCCAAGCTCGGAATTGGCCTCATACAGTTTTCGTCGTATCAGGCTGTCGAAGGCAGCTTTATAATCGACAGAAAGATGATACGTTTCAAACCGTTTTTCTTGCGTCTTCTTTAGAAATTTTAAATAATTTAAAATTTTAATTTTTAAAATGTAAACATTAGGTCAGTTATTGATTTATTAGGTCTAAAGCCAAATTTATAAGACCCAATCAAGTTAGCTAGAATCGGCCATAATCTGTTACACATCACACTCGACAGGACCAAGTAATGGGTAAAAGACTGATACTGTGAAAGTTTTTACACACACCTGGTTTGCCTTCTTTGAACACAAGACATAGTACACACAATTTCATGCATTCCTTGAGCCAAACCATCAGTATCAGCTCCTAGATTATGACCGCTGATTATCAGTACCTCGCTACCGGTCAGACCGCCAGCACCTGCAGCTTTGTTATTTTTAAGCCACATTAATGCTATTGTGATCTCGTTTTGGCTCAGAGCTGGGCAATTTATGCCATCGTCTGTCATTTAAGTGATTTTTTCAATAGTGTCATTCGGAATTAGAACCATATAAAAATGCTCCCTTCATATTTACAACACAATTCGTGTTTCTGTAACCAGATTACTATCGCTGTCCTAACAGGGGGATCCCTGTTCCACACTCTTTACTTCTGATCTTTTGTAGATATTTCGGGCTTAACGTCTATCAATGTATCTTTCCATATCCTCACTCGTTAGTTCTTTCCACAACCACTGTTTTCCCGCCTAAAAAGTCCATGTGCTTCTCTTCTTCTTATAATGTTCCCCAAAGGCATGCTTTACAATTGGCTGCAGCGTTACCCTTTATACCGCATCTTTTCAAGGGTTTTCTGAGTGCGAATTTTTATACCCAAGCACGGAATAAGTAACCGTCGATGAAATTACTTCATTCTCCTGATTTCGGGTTTCTAAAGCTCTTTTCATTAGTGAAATCCTTATTAATGTTATTATTACGGATGTCGGACAGAAAATCCCGATTTCGAAAAAAAATCCTAATTACCAATATTTGAGAACAGTTATACGGTCGTACAAAAAAAAAAAATTGATTGCAAATTGAGATTTTGCTGAAGTTTTTGTCACTCACCTTAATATAAGCAGTTTAAGCTCAGAGTAGGTAGTTTTACACATACTCGTACACTTCAAATAAATTGTATTATTTCACCCAAAAAGTATAATAAATATCCCGTCTTCATATCGATGTCTAATTATTATCAGTTTGTGTACATCGGACGTGCGTATGGATGTTTGAAATCTAACCAATAACGTCAGTTTACCCACCATCTATGCCCAGAGACATGAAAAAGCTATTAGCTGTTACTGCTCGACTAAGTGCAGTTGATGGACTTTAGTTGTTCCTGTTTGTAAAATCGACTGTGATTCGAAAACCAAAGGATCTGATTTTCCATATTTGCGTTGGACCATAAAATTGAAATATCTGTGGTCACAACTCATAACAGCCTAAGTCTGTTTTTCAATATTTTCAGTACATGAGTTTAAAATTTTGAATCTTCACTTAAAATCAGGAGAAGGTGTTTTTTGGAAAACTTTGCTACAGATTCCAAGGAAACGAATTTCTTTACTTAGTTGTTAACAAAAACTAGTTGTTTGTTCTCGCAGTCAAAAGACACTTAGGCTCTTATGAATTGTTGAACGAAAGAAAGTCAAAAAGTTCAAGTTGAGTTAGGCTATTATTCCAGATTAAATAAAAAACTTTAAGTTTGGAGAAAGACCTTAACTCAATTTATGTTTATCAAAAAACGAAATTGTAATTCGGAATATGAGCTTAACTCAAGTTAGGAAAATAAAATTGTTTCTTTATTTTTTTGGATTAACGACTTAAGTTGATTTAGGCAATGATGAAAAAATAATGTTTATATTTGTTGTAATCCTAAATTGACTTATGCAGTTATGCCAAAACAGTCATTTAGAAAAATAACTTAAGCTATTAGGTTTTTAAGGATTAATTGCCTTCCTAGAAGAGATACAAACATGAAAAATTTAGAGCAAATAAATTTAGATACGCTGAATACGATGGTGCTAATAACTCAATTGTGTCCTAACTCGAGTTAGGCTGTTACGGGTTGTGACCACAGATATATGGAGTTTTCTTCAAAAATTAAGAAAAAAAATTATTATACAGTTGATATTTACAAAATCGGATTATTAAGTTTCAAATTTACTTTTTATGACAGAACTTTTATGTCAATTAGGTACTATTTCAATACATCTGTACTTCAAAATGCAAGTTCGTTTATATTGGATTAGAAAAATGGAAAAATCTTTAGTAGTCGTTAATGGCATAGAGCGAATAAGGGGTGTGTGTTTCTAACGGCGTCTTCTTTACAACAAATGCAGCGCCAATAATGCGAAAACAAAACTGAAAAAGTCAGTCCAGAAATTTCAATCAGGTGAACTTATTTCCATATATATTCTCCCAATGTCCTTTTGTGTTATTCAAATAAGTGCAGTGAGCGAAAAGTGGCGCCATAAATCACAGCGAATGATATGAATTAACGCATAATGAAAGGAGCAAAATTATGACTTACCGAAGTTTTCCCCTTAAGAAATAAAGAGGGATAAAATAGTTAAAACCTACTATAAAAGTGGTGATACAAGCGAGGGCACTTTTCTTGCATTACAGGGCGATTATGGTCATCATAATCGGACTACTGTGCAAAGAACTGGCAAGAGTATAAAAAAATAGAAAATTTGACTGAAAGCGTTACAGATGTGGTCAGGCCTGTGCTTCATCGCAATGTACGCACTGCCGAAAATATCGCTTCTAATAATACAAATTTCAATTCAGACCGCTATGGCCGTATGGTAACCGATTTTTTTTTTGGCCTGCAATTGAAGACTATGAATTGGACAATATGTGGTTTAAACAAGACGGTGCCACCACCGATTTTGGCTTTATTGCATGAGAAGTTTCTAGAAAGCGTAGTTTCATGTTTTGGCGACGTCAATTCGATACCAATTTGATTTGATTTGATGCCGTTAGATTTTTTTTTTTTGGAGCTACGTCAAAGGCCGCGTTTAGGCGAATAATCCCCAAATGTTTGAACATTTGAAAATCAACGTTCGTCAAGTGAACTACCTCAAAAGGATCCACTGCTGCTATCAATTCAGAGGCAGTCGTTTAAATGTCATAGTATTTCGTAATGGGAAGGTCCAAGCGTTATAATGAAATCAAAGTTTCATTAAAATCATGTTTTATTTAACTTTAATTTTGAAACCGAAAAATTGATAACCTATTGTGCAAATCAGTTCATCTGACCTAATATTAATTATATATTAATGGATATTATTAATTCGATTCATAATCTGATTTTATATCGATCGCTATATTTTGTATAGTCTAACTTTAAAATTTCTGTGCGTTACAAATGTCGGCGCGGACTTAATATTTCGTAAGCCACAAGGTGGCACAAAACATGTCTTATATTCTAAATTCATGATAAAGAAAAAAAAGCTATGGCAACTACATACTTTGGTATCGTGGTGCGTATTTCCACATCAACGTCAACGTTATTAATCGCTCCAAAAACGTACAAAGTTGCTCTATTTATACTAAAATTACTTATTCTAGAAAATGCTACAATATTTCAGAGAGAACACATATTTACATAATGGGTGCAACAAAGACAAACATATTTACAGAATAGTGTTGTATATCATAGACTTAATTCTAGAATATTCTTATTTACATAACAAGTAAAAATGAGATAACAATAAACTATATAATAGGAGTGAGAGGAACAAACATGACTTGTTGTCGTAAACGTAGTTCTAGAAAAGTCCCAACCACAGATAAAGAGGGAAAGAGATTACATATATCGTACTTGAATGTTCTAGGCGCAGTTTTGATGATCTTTCTAGAGTATATACTTATACAATTTACACTCATATACTACAATACCAGAACTTTCTCTTTAACATTGCTTGTCAGAAAAACATTTTTAAACGCCCAGTTCAATGAACATTTGCATTTTAACAAAAATGTCTTTCTTTGCCACAAATGTCGCCGTATCCTCCGCACCCGAAATGCACAGCATTCCACAGGATTATTGCGAAAATTTACGTGGAATTTCGCTGTTATAAATGTTATTATTTGAGGGAATCTGTGAAATAAGCATCAAATGAATAAATCCATTTAAATTACAACATTCATGACCTCAGGGGTTTTTCATCCTAAAGAGAATGGAAATCACTGAGTGAGAGAGGCCAAGTTCAAAACGGAAAGCCAAATATAATTGTATGTAAAGTAAATGAATAACATTTAAAGTGGAGGCGACGGACGTGAGCGAATCAGCAACACACTAAGATAAGACTTTAATATTTTTAAAAAGATTATCTCTCTTTATCTACCGTATGGCGTACAAATCTGTCAGAGCTCTGTTTAGCTTCCACCGATTTCAGTTTGTATTAAGTTCTTGTATGTGGCACCTTCTCACTTTTCGTGATAGTTTAACACAACGTCAACATTTGCTCATCATCTTATGCATTATTATGACTTCTTTCGAATACAGCAAACGATATAAAATCGCTCGTTTATAACCCAAAACGCACAAAAAACTGCAGAAAAAAGGCTCCTTGTTTAGCTGAAGTTCCTTTTCCGATCCAACAAGTGCCAATGTTAAAAGGACAATCTGCTTTTAGTGTTTCATTTCCTCGTCTCGCTTTCTGGGGAAATTTACTATAATATTCTGTTTTACATAAAAAATGCAAGGAATGGCGCTGGAGTCCAGCTCAATATGGAATGTAGTTGGGGGGGACAAATGGAGACATAGAAATTGTTAAAACCAAATAGAATGCCAAATCATGGATAAAGTCAGCTATGGTCAGTAACAACAAGCAGGATTTGGCGAAACGACGACTAAAGGCAAAAACACCAAGATATAATTGCATTGCATAACCATAAGGAAACACTTACTCATCACCCCAACCTAGACCATCATCAGGAGGTCACTGGCAAAACAAAGGCATAGCAGGGATCCTGCAAAGCAAAGAGTCTCGCAGACGATGATGATGCAATGCCAAAGATGGCCACCCAAAGAACTTACACCAGTCCATGGTGTTGGTGGACATATGGTTGTGGTGGCGAGTGCCACGGCCAAGGGATGTAAAATTCAATGTTATTGAAAGTTGTATTTTGAAATGTGGTAAAGATTGGATATTGGCCATAACTTGAAAGAACTAACGAAAAAAAAATTACAATTTTCATTTATATTTAGAGGAGGGAAATTGGCTGTTGGAAGAAAAATATCAGAAAAGAAACGATAAACTTTGTATATAAAATGTATGGCACTATTCAGGTATTAAAACGTAACTGAATATTTGAATAATTGTATATTTGAATATTCAAATATTTGAATATTCGAATATTTCAATTTTTGAATACTTGAATATTTAAATATTTAAATATTTTAATTTTTAATTATTTGAATATTTGAGTATTTGAATATTTAAATATTTGAATAATCAAATATTTAAATATTTGAATATTTGATTATTAAGATATTTGATTATTTGAATACTTGAATAATTAAATATTGGAATATTTGAATGTTTGAATATTTGCTTATTTGAATTTTTGAATATTTAAATACTTAAATATTTGAATATTTAAGTACTTGAATAATTGAATATTTGGATATATAAATGGTTGAATATTTGAATACTTGAATAATTGAATATTTTAATAATTGAATATTGGAATATTTGGATATTCGAATATTTGAATGCTTAAGTATTTGAATAATTCAATATTTGAATATTTGGATATTTGAATATATAAATATTTGAATAATTGAATATTTTAATATTTGAATATTTGGATATTCGAATATTTGAATACATAAGTGTTTGAATAATTGAATATTTGAAAATTTTAAAATGTAAATATTCGAATATATGAATATCTGAATATTCGGTTATTAGAATATTTGACTATTTGAATAATTTAACATTTGAATATTTGAACTTTTGAATATTTGAATACTTGAATAATTGAATACTTGAATATTTGAATAGTTGAATATTTGAATATTTAAATATCTGAATATTTGAATATTTGGAAACCGATTTCGCAACCTGTGGAGTTTGCAACTTCTTTCAAAATCAAATTTTATACCATTTGAACAACATGATGGCTGATGATGGCAATTAGTCAGGAGTTCTTTTTGCTGGACCATTTTCTCCACGACGTCTTGGGTGTAAATCATTAAAAAAGATAATGTTGCAATAACATAAAACCCATTTCGACACATTCAGTTAGACTTTACAACGTAGATTTAACTTCTTACCCAATACCATTGCTCAAATGCGGCAACCAGCATAAAGATTCAAAGCCAAAATGACATCCACAAATGTTTCAGTGGTAAATGGTGTAAAATGTGGCTGGCTGCTAGCTGGTGTTTTGCTACTCGTAGATATGACCACAATGACTCGTTACATGTGCATAATATCGGCTGCTAACGTTGCACAACGAGGGTGATGTGTTAAGTAAGGAAAATTGCTACTAGGATATGTTTCTAGCAGGCGAACTCGATGGACGGCGCAACCAAAAGTCTGTTGGAATGACCAGGTTTTTGAAATATTATCGAAGATTGGCGCGACGAATTGGAGGAGAAGCGCAGGAGACCGAAGCGCTTGGAATTATTTTCTACGGGCGGCGTATAATAGATAAAGCTATCCATTCCAGTCGCCACATAAGAAGAAGAAGACCTGAGAGGTTGAGGTCGGAATCCCCTCAAATATTGTTTTAATGAGCTTCTTCAATTCAGCCAAATTTCTTGGTCTCGTTTTATAAACCTCTTGCTTGACGTAACCCCATAAAAAGAAGTCTGGTGCGGTCATTTCAAGTTACCTTGGCGGCCAGCGGAAAGTAGAGTTTTCTAGATATAAATATGTTTGGGAATACGTCTTCGGCGAAAGTTCTTGGTTGCAAATCTCCTTCAATATATTTAAACAACGGTCCCCATTGACATCGAACTGATCATGTCAGTAGCAGCTCTTAGTGATTGGGTAAAAGTTTTGAAACTGAAACCATAGAGGGCCATTTCTGCTTCTATCGTCCATAATAGGAATATCAAGTATATTTTCGGGGCACCGTCAATAGAATAATTTTAACACATTTTCCTCATAAATATATTATAACTACGGTGTATTGATTTATTTGAATGAAAGATGACCACATTTATTTAGAACATGTTGAAAATTTTCTTCGAAACTGCAAATATAGTGATACCAATTCATTCTGTTGTTTTTAAGTAAGATCCAAGAATCGTTGCTCTAATTTGGTATATGCATTTGGGTTTAGGGTTTGTAATAAGCATTGAGTAATGTGAACTTAGTCACATCACATATCGTAGCTACTTGTTTGATGATTCTAAATTACCAATTTTTCGTACATTAATTGAATGCACTCGTTTTTCGTTGGAAATAATAATGACTGAATAATTTTCTGATCAGGTGCCGCATGTGAGCACTGAGGTCATTTACGGTCGTCTATCATCTTCAAAATTAAATAGCTATGTAAAACCGACAGTGATGCGATTATTAGAACTATAAATACCATTCGTTATGTCCAAACTCTTTGCTATTTCGTTACGAACGGTAATTTTACAAATTATAATATTTGATTTTGCAATATCAACACATCACGTTAGTCATCTTTTTGAGTACAAATACCAGTAAATAAAACTTACTTTGCTTTGCTAAATCACGGTTTTGTTGGAGGAAAAATATGCTATTCAATCCTATGGCATCCATGGATTGCTTTGAAATAATGCGCCTTGTAAACCTAATTCTCCTAATATCGGACTCTATCTCAAGAAATGCTTACAGATTTTTCATGAATTTTATACGTACAGTATTAACAATTTCAATTTTACTTGTAAATTTTAATTTTATCATTTTTATGATGTGCATTTTGGAAAATTACGACGCTGTTTCCCAGTGGAAAAGTTTAAAAATACAAATTTCACGAAATACATTCAAAAGATCAACACATCACAGCAGATACCAGATCTATCTGTACAAGGAAATATATGTTTCCCACTATGCGTTTATATGGCAGATATTTATATTCGCGAGCACAAACATTTTCCTTGATTAAGTATTAATATCTACCGAGAATGAACACAACTCGCCCACTTTTGATATGATAAGCCTGATGCAAAAACAATCATTGAATTAGAGAATGCATTTGTAGTGCTATTGAGCAGAAAATATACACGGACACCGCTTCATATAATTAAAAATGCTTTAGGACTTCCACACTAATGTATCTTCTTTACCTTCACCTGAAGGAATGATGCGGCTAAAAATGTAACACCCAGAAGAAAACATCTAAAGTACTGAGTATCTCTTGACTAAATCTGTTTCACAACTTTTTAAGTCGGTTGAGCGTTGTCCATCTGTCTGGCTGGCTGGTTGACTGGTCATAATGTCCACCTCGATTCACTGCCGTAAATGTCCATGGCACATCTTAAAACTTGGTCTAATATTTTTCCAGGTCGTGGCAGGGTATTGTAAATGAGCTGTGTAGGCCCACCCATCCTCATCTACAACCTGTAGCAATCTTAATTCATGACCGTCGCATTCTTTCATAAATCGACGAACATTTTGTTGAAATCTACCGACTAACTGCACCAAGTTTGGTACCTTCCATATAAATTGATCAGCTATTCAACTCTCTGTTATTTCTAATTAGTTGACTCTCCTACGCCAGAACTCTTAATTCAAACCTGTACTGTGACAATTAGACCATCTGAAGTAAGAAAGGAATTGTGATCCATCTGGAAAATGCCAAACCACGCACAACGATAGTGACTCGCCAGAAGCACCGGGAGCATAGTTCGGATGTTATTATGCATCCACTTTGTAGTCTGGACATTACACCAAGTAAATAACACCTGTTCTTATTTATGACAAATAACTTTGCTGGAGGAAAACTCGCCTCAAGAGTATCTTGTGAAAATTGACTCTCTCAATTTGTTGCCAATAAGGACGAGGATTTCTATGAAAAAGGCATGATAAAATTACTTTCACAACGGGAGAGAGTTATCGAAGAAAATTGTACGCATGTCATTTAAATTCGATCATTCCGACAACATCAAATAAAGTTTTAAATTTCATGCAAAAGTTATGAATGTTCTTCTACTATATTTTATATTAATGCAAAATTACACTTTTCTCGATTTTTTGGAGAAAAATGATGTACGATGTCACCCGGTTTCGACTTCGCACCAAGTTCCATATTTTTAGGCATTGGAAGCTAAGGAATTCTATATTTTGCAAAATTTGCGTCACTCTAATAGTTGTCGAAGTCAAAGCAAAAATCGATCCGAGGTATTTCAGTTTGGACCACCACAGTCCAGACTCGGTTACATCCGGAGGATCCTTGAGACTAACTCGCCTATTTCTGTATAATATTTTAAAGGTAGACATCTAACGTTTCATCGTGGTAAATATATTTGGCAAACACAGGCTCTTTTTACTAATATGCGTACAGAAATACCAAAATTACTTTCCAATAAACAAACAATTAGAGTAACACAACATTCACTTTAAAAAGTTTACAATATTTCACAAAGTTATACAAGAAGAGGCACTAAATCACAGTTTAGTTGTTAACCGAGGAAAAATTGTCAATGTTGAAATAGGGGACAAAAAAAAAATCGCCTAAAAAAGATCGGGTTTTTTACCCGATCATACAATTTTGGGTAAAATTTCATTTGAATGCTACCCATAATACTTTGTCAGGTATTTTTGACTTTTAGTCTATTTTTCATAACCTGTTTATAGGCGTTCTTTCAAAATTAAAAACAGCCCAAAAATACGATATGAAAAAATAGGTGGCCTTTGTAGGGTAGTACAATCAGTGACTCAACCACCTACCCTCATTCAAGTAATTAATTGTGTACTTCAGATTAATTTTTGCTGTTTTACACAACATACACAATAAACTATTTATATAAAGCATCAATTTATCTAAGAATAAAACAATTGAAAGTATAAATATGAATTTAAAAAAGTCGAGTGAATTTTCTAGAAAGGATCGCCCGCTCTGTCGATATCCGTACTTTTTTTTTATTTAGATAACAATCGTAAGAAAAAAATAAGTTTGTGTTAGTTAAAAAAATAACCTTAAAATAAGGAAAAAAATCAAATAAAAATCGGGCGACTTTTTGACAAAATTTCTTCTCTGGGAAGCGTTCTTCAGTGATAAATATCTGCAATGTTTTATACATCGTAAACGTATTCACCCCCAAAAGAAGACAAAATTTTCGAATGAAAATTTGAGCAATTTTGTATTTGAAAATTTTTTTGCTCCCAGCACTTATTTCAACGTAATTTTCTGCGTAATTTCGTATACTGTGTACTTATCTACGCCTAAAAAAAGAAAACATTTTTGAGTAGAATTGAATTGAGTTATTGGAATTGGATTTTTTTTTGTCTGCCGCGCTTACTTCAATTTCTGAGATCTATCCAGTTTTGCAAAATAAGGAATTTCATCAAAAGTTTGCAAAAACAAAAAGTTAACAAAATGGATGAAGATAAACTAAATTGAATTGTAGAGGCTAGAAATTTGGTGAAAAAGAAAATCTGAACACCAATCATATTTCTAAATTGAATGAATTCAACAAAAAATGAATTGAAAAAAATTAATTGAAAAAATCAGTCAGTGAGATGATTAATTTACTTTTCCGCGCTAAAAAGGCTACGAAAATGGATCCAAACAAACCAAATAAAATCGTAGAGGCTGGAAATTCGATGAAAAGGAAGATCTAAACACCAATCATATTCCCAACTTGAATGAATTCTCCGGAAAAATGCATTTCTATTGAGTTAAAACAAGAAAAATCGCTCTATTTGTATTTGGATTTTCTTTATTTGCGGAGCTTACAAAAATTTCGGATTTCTATCCTGTTTTTCCAGATGATTGACTGAATTTTCCGCGCTAAAAGACTAACAAAATGGATTCAATCAAACTATAGGGGTAGAAATTCGGTTAAACGGAAGATCTAAACACCAATTATATTCCTAATTTAAATGGATTCTCCAAAAAATACATTTGTATCGAATTGAAAAAAAGAAAAACCGCCCTATTTTTTTTTATTTTTTTTTTGCTGGACTGTTCTTGTTTGAGGAGATTCTTAAATTTCGAAATTCTACCCAGTTTTGCGAGATGACTGATTGAATTTATTGTACAAAAAGAGCGAAAAAAATAAAAAATAAAACAAAACACAGATCCAGACAACGCAAATAGAATGATAGAAATTAGAAATTTAGTGGAAAAGAAGAATTATATTCTTTAATTGAATTAACTTCCCAAAAATATCATTTATATTAAACTGAAATCATTCGAAGTTGATTACGAAATGGACGTGGTTGCAAAATACAATTCTTATTTTGGGTCAACAGTTCTTTTAAAATATTGTTTGATTTGGGTGATAATTTATACGATAAACAATTCATTGTTTCTGGTCGATTGTTCATATTATATTTAATTTGTGCACTTTTTCATTAATTTTTGTAAAAAAAAATTCCACCTTTTTTGCCCCATTTCTCATTATATTTTGGTCATTATTTTTCGAGCGATTTTTTATAATATTTTTCGCGTCATCCTTTTTTCGGGCGATATTTCACGTCATCGTTAAAACAACATATGATTTTAAAAGACATGTACTTGTATCAGGACCAAGCTGAACATAATTTAGGAAATCATTCGAATTTGTTTGCTTTTCTGATTTCTTAAATATATTCTATGCGCATCTTAATGGCAACTGCAAGAATCACATTTTCGGCCACAACAAAAATGAGAGTTTTCATTACTTTGTCTAAATTTTTATAGAATTTTTTATGGTCGGTCGATGTGCCAACTTTGAGGCAGACCCACTGCTGTACTGTTCACTAGTTTGACTTCAGATTTCCTGACATTTTCATTTGCCTTTCATATTTTTACTTAATGGTTGTCCTTAAATATTTCAAATGTATGGGAATTTCAGCATGACTGTGGACATATAGAAAGGACAAGCGATAGAAGGAGTAGATCAGAGGAGCGCAACAAAATATACGGTAAGTTTACATTTCCAGCAGAGAAAAAAAAAATCAAATGAACGAGCTGAAAAACTAGAAATTAACAATAATAAACATGTGAGCATTGTCCCTTTAACCACAGCCAGTATCCTTTCTCTGTTGCGATTTCAGCACCAAGTGGAAGTGTTGGCTTTGTGAAGCTTCTATTGCGGCCATGTACATTTGAACTGCATGCAACACAATTGCCTTATGCTTTTCTGCACAGGGGGACATTGTTAGCGAAAACAATAAAAGTGGAAATTCCTTTGCCATTAAACCCCTCGAAAGCAATCGGTATGGAATGCGTATGTGAAGTCACGTGTTGCCATTTAAGTGCAGACGTGCAAAATGAGACATTTTTATTTCAGCGTCGGGTCCCCGTTTTTTCGTTCATTTTTTTTCCTTTTTTGGCTTATAAATGATTTTACCTTTTCTCCAGAATACTTTTTTTCGCTATAAAATTGAGCGAGCTGTCGTATTATGTCCTTTTTTTCCTCTTTTATGCCGTGTAGCACTTCGTTTGCACCGGAAAGTAGCCATTATGTTGTGTGTCACTTTCTTACTTTTATTGCAACACTTTGTGTGCAACCATTTACAGTCAAGAGCGCTCGTTGGATGAAGGACTCTCGTTACCGGTGGACAAATGTTATGAGTTATTATTCCTTGGATTTCCCAACGTTTTGTTAGTGTTGCACTGCAACACTTCGTTGTAGCTCATCTGGGAAGGAAACACTATATTGTGATGAAGTTCCTCACAAAAGGAAGTGATTTTCATGGTGTTGCTGTCGCTGGTGCCAATTGAATGTTGTTTCAAATATGGTGTTCTATATCTGAATGAAATATGAATGGATGGCTGCAGCTTTTGTGTGATCTCATAGAAGTAATAAACCAGGCATCTTAATTTAGTTAATAAATTCATTTCATATGGTATAATTTGGCAACTTTAACGGCATTAAACCTGCAGTACAGAAATTTCAGTCAAGTGAATTGGTAAAACTTCATCTGAAGTATTTTTGCGTAAGTGAAAAATTGTTGAGAATAGCAAAAATGGCGTGGTAATTCACTGAACACTTAACAAGTAATGTTGTAAATTAACGCACAATAACGTTTATAATTTGTAAACAAATTGTTAGTTTTTGTCAAATCGTCTAATTTCACACCACAAACTCAATACGATAAATATCTGCTAAATAATATTGAGTTTACTGTCATTGAATGTAACTGAAATATGAACCTAAGAATGTATGAGTTAAATAGGGTAATCGCTATGAAGTCCACCGTGATTTTCCAGTCGGCTTTTTCAATTTTAGTGCAAGTAAGAACTACATTCTCCGAAAAGTTAAATTTCGATAAGTCCTGTGATAATAGGAGGAGTATGGAAATGTCTTCCAATTTCATTCCCAGAACTTAGTTTGCCAAACACATGATGTATGCCAGTTCTGACTGAATTTTGTATAACTGTTTGAAAGATATGAACTGGAAATTACTCCAGTCTACTAATATTGATATTCGGAAAATTTACAAATTTGTATGGGAGTGTGAAGTGGAGTGATTATCCGATCGATTTTGTTAAGTTTTTGAAGCGAAATACAATTTACGTAAAATTAAATTAGGAATTACAAAAATTAGGGATTGTGAAAATACAATTTTGATAGATCGTAATGCTGTCCCTCCTTATTCCCAGAGGTAAGTTGTCTGGCAACGCTGGCCATTTCTCAGAACTTAGTTCCCGGTATACGTGGTGTGGTGATTCAAATTTGACTAAGTTCGTTACAATGCAATGACCAAAAGTCTAAGTTATTGCAGCCTACTTATAGAAATTACAGAGGAGATATTGAACACCGTAAATTCCACCAAGTAGAATTGATGGTACTAAATTTAGTGGTGAAAAACCGCCGCTCTAGCAAGGCTGTCAGCTGTTAAAAACCTGTCATCTGAAGTGTTACTTATTTAGAGAAAGGTTTGACATTTACGAATATCAGTCGCTTAACAACCGAAGAACGCGTGAAAATAGTTAAATCTTACTACAAAAGTGATAATTCGAACATGGGTTTTCAGTAGAAAAGCCAATTGAAGCCAATTCCTCATTCGATGGTTACGTCAAAAAGCATAATTATCGCATATGGGGCTCGGAGAACTCAGACGTGATTGTGGAAAAGCCATTGTTTGGTGTGCATTCTATTCTGGAGGTGTCATTGGGCCATACTTTTTTCGAAAATGATGCTGGAGGAACCTCAAAAAGATCCACTGATCAAAAAGATCCAACCAGTCCAGAGACGCCCATTTAAATGACATTGTATTTCGTACACAATTTGGATTACTGCAAACAGTTGAAAGGTATAAAGCTAAGAACGTAAGTGCTAAATTGGTAATTTATGTGGTAGGCACTAATGTGGGCGTGGTTGATAGGTCGGTCCTTTTAAAATGTTGCCTCATACTTTAAAGAGATGCAAAGGACATGTTTAATAAGTTTACAAATTAGGAGAAACATAAGGTGGAACCTGAAGAAGTTGGCAGATGCATATAAAGTAACTTTTTAACACAAAGAACTAAGCACAAATGTCACATATATGACAACTGTGTGACCGATAACCTATTAGGTGATGTTTCATAGCAAACCAGATTGCCTTTATGTTCACACCTTTATCGGAAAAGGTCCACAGTTTTCATTTCGTGCACTGCATTTTCCGCAATGTATGAAAAGGCGCTTTAGCTATGTGCACTTGGCAATATGTGAACTCAATTTTTTTCAAAAACTTTCAAATATAATAATTGTAGCGGAAAAAACTTGCCTAAACGAACAGATGGATAATTACGAAACAAATTTGGATGGCCCAAAATTTGAATGCTATATAAGAGAGTGTGACGAAAACGTCCTCTTGACGTAAATAAAACATTGACGTTTTTCCCCAGCTGAAGCAATCGTGGATTATTGGGCTTGACCATGTCGATATCGGTGTACATTTCTTACAAATCTTGATTCATACCACTCCAATACTCTCAGTTAACGATGATGTGATCATATATTTGGTTGTTCGGAAAGTTCGTCCGGTTAATTCGTTAGTTCACTATACGTCGCTTCTCAGGACATAGAAGTCCTTACTTCCACCTCTTCTCTAAACTGTTTACTTTTGTTTACTTCTGTTCTCGTTCTGGTTGTAAATGGTTACAGCTGTTTAAAAAAAAGTTGTGAAAAGTAGAAAAAAATTAGCGAAAAAGAGCTTTTTAAGCATATTATTCTGCATTATTTCCGACAAGGAAAAAAGGCTGCTGAAGCCAGCTGAAAAATAAAGTCTGTTTATGAAGAAAACGGGCCAGATGAAAGAACTTGCCAGAAATGTTTTGAACGATTTTCTACGGGCGACTTCTCCGTAAAGGACGCTCCCAGATCAGGACGACAAAAGACATTTTTTCCGAGGAGGTGAGACATTTAACTATTGTTAATCCCCTTTGCAACAGTTAGGAAATAGCTGAAATAATCAAAAAGTCAGTCATAAAAAAGCTTGGATTTGTGACAAACTTTGATGTGTGGGTACCTCAGATCCCAGAGATGCCGAAAGAAGTTATTGAAAAAGGTGGAAATTATATAATAGATTAAAATAATTGTTTTCTTGTATACAAATTTGTAAATAAATTTCTTTTAAAAACCGCTTTTTTTCAAAAAAACCACGCAAGTTTTATTAGAGATGAATTAAAAAGCTACCAAAGAAGTGGAACGAAGTTATTAAAAAACGAGGAGATTATATAATAGATTAAAATAATTTGTTTACTTGTATACAAAATTTGCAAATAAATTTCTTATAAAAATCGAACAAATTTTCCGAAAAAAATGATATTGTATGGACTATTTTTCACTCAAAAACTTCCAGCATCGGGTTCTGTTAATTTTTTTTTGGTCGGCAGAAGCCCTTATTATTAAATCGTTTGCAAAGATCATTATAGCACCTATTTGTAAAAAATGGTACCGATAATGATATCGAGATAGACAAATTCATCCACGGCAAAATAATACTTTAATTTTTAACTAACATCAACTTTTATCGGTTGTCGGCAGAGCTCATTCGGGCCGGTGGCGGTGCTTTTAAAGTTCTCACGAGTTTGATATCTGAAATACTAAAGCTTATTCTACAAGGTGGCGCACGAATTGTGCTACAGTCAACCGCTCACTATCAATGGGGACAGTTTTTTAAAGATGTTGAAGGAGTTTTTTTGTCCAAGACTGTGCCAAAGGCGTACTCGTGACAACAGCATTTGGTTTCAGCAAAATGGAGCAACAGCACACATATCCAGATCAGTTATGGGGGAGCTCCAACGAAAATTCCCAAACAAATTAATATTTAAAAACTTCACTTTCCACTGGCCTCCAAGATCATCTGACCTGCAATAGGTGTACAAAACGAAACCAAGGAATTTGACTGAATTGAACAGATCATTAAAACAATAATTGAGGCGATCCAGAAATAAATATTTCTCAGATCAGGTATCGCATATGCGTGAATGAGCAAGGAAATTATGTACGGTCTATCATCTTCAAAACCAATTTGTTATAGAAAATAAAATTGAATTTTCTATGTAATAATAATAAAATATATGAATGAAAAAATGCCTTGATTAAAAAATATTTAATTGAATTTCTTATTGTAGTGCAATCGGTGCACTACCCTGTACTTGACCTGATTAGACTTTATAAGTGCGACTTTAGAAGTGGTTAACGAGAAATCAAATTCTGGAGAAGACCCAAGAAAAACAGATCGACGTACATATATTTCAATTCATCGACTTTAAGCTGCTTTCGACAATCTGATACGGCAAAAACTGTACGAGGCTATGGCTAAATTTGTTATTCCTGTAAGGCTCATGTATCTGTGCAGGATTTGCCGCAGACTGACATGAAGTCTTTAGTAAAGATAAGCAAAAATTTTCGTCGGCCTTTTACCACCGAACGAGCATTTAGATAAGGCGACCGCCTATCGTGCAGCTTCCTCAACACTATGTTGGATATGATAAAAGCTGCATTAACACGGCCGAGTGGGTAAACGGGTGTTTCCTAGGATGCTTTGTACCGTTTACCCCTAAAACCCAAAGCCTCTCTACCCGATCCTGGAATTAAGCAGGCAAAGGATGATGCTTACGTACAAAAACAAAGTAGTGTGGCCTTGTGCCTGGCGCCCTAAGAACAGGTGGATTATGTCTTGGGGCCCACCTATAATATGACATCAAACTGACCTTGGAATTCGTTTTTCGAAAACCAATTAAAAGGGAGATGTCATAGTTTAACAAGACAATTACACGCCCTGGCAACAAGAGCGGACATAGAGAAGCCGTCGAAAGATATCAGAAGATTTGTCTCTTCCGTTTTAATAGTCGTACGACCATGGAGTTCCTTCGTGGAGAGATATGGTTAATAGATTAGAGGAGCATGGCATTAATTTGCTGTATTGAAGTTTCTCCTCGGACATTGAAAATCTATGACGTAGATAATGGATTACCAGTTCCATGCGTGGTATGATAAAGCAAAACTGGTAGCACGGGTGACCAGGGGCCCAAGGAAATTGTTCTTGCCTGGTCGATGGCGTTGGACCCCTTGTGGGAGCAGCGTGTTGGCTGTGGTTGCCGAACATGTGTTTTCAGTACTTTTGCGTTGCTTCAGGTTGCGTTGCTGAAGGAAGGCAGAAGCTTGGAAAACACTGTTCATTTCTGTCGAGGTACTTTGGCCGAGAGAAGAAGCGGGCCCTGAGGAAATTTTTCCAAGGGGACCTACTTCTAATCTCAAAGGTAGTTGGACTAATCCTTTCGGGATTAGTTTGAGTACATCAAAGGAGCGCTGGCTGCCGCGAGAAGAAAAGAATTATAACCAAGCAAAGAATTATAGAAAACAGCCTCATGTGTGAAGGCACACCATGAGTAAGGCCTCACGGCGGAAGGCCATTAACCATGCCATTAACATGGACATTACTGGCAAAAAAAAAAACTGCAAAATCTTGCTGCCATCTACACCGATATTGAGAAGCAATGGGTAGATATGGGTCTAGTGGCAAACGAAGGCAAAACAAAGGTGTTTATTTTGGCAAAGTGTCGCAAACCCCAAAGATCGCAGCCCCGTTGTGAATGAAACTAGTAATGTTAGCCTGGATGTTAAGAGGAGGGTATTGTTTATCGACGTTTGTTATTATAGGCTGTAGGCTAAGCAAGCGATTAAATGACAAAACCTTCTGACGACGACCAAAAATCCTACGCTACCAGACACTGATTTTAACTGTTTTGGTGTATGGCGCAGAATCGTGAGCTATGACACAAACGGATGAATCAATTCTGAGGGCGTTTGAGGGAAAAATACAGCGGAAAATATATGAATCCATCATCGCGACGGAGCGTACCGGCATAAACGATATCTATGTGGTGAAGCACATCAAAATAAAGCCGCTGCGTTAATTGGTTCATATTGTGTAGATGGTTCCGAACTCTCCAACTATCGAACTTCCAAACTCGACAACGATTTTGATGGGCGGTGCATAAAAAGGTGACCAAAATTCAGAAGCACCTGTCAAAACTTGGACAGAAGACCGAAGCCCTTGAGGTAATTTTTTACGTGCGGCGTATAATAGGTAGGTATGTATGTATATACTATTTGGTCTAAAAATTGCATTAAATTAGAAAAGAGAACAAATGCTAAAATACACAAAATCAAAATAACAACTGAACAGTGTTCAAACTTAACGTTTTAGTAATAAAATATATAATTTTTGCAAACTTAAAACATTTCTGGAACATTTTCGCTAGTGTGGATCTAACCGGTATCCAAAAATGGTGGAACAAAATCTAAATAAGTAACTGTGTTATTCATATATCTAAACATTTGTACATACGTGCGTTTATTTACATCCCAAAAAACTACCATTTATTTTAAACAAATTCTCCCCAATTTTGCATTTAATTCAGTTGCAATCAATACATATCAACCAGCCACCTCGCATGTTGTTCCCATCTCATTTATTGCAGCCCATTCGCCGCCATTCAATCACGGTTTCATCGGATTTATAAAAACGTGAGCGCGTGTTCATACGTGAAATTTGTGATGAATACTGATTATAGTCGATATTACAGACTCCAAATGATGGGTAGAAGCCGGGGGCATTTGCCTACCACTTGATTTTGTATTGAGTATTTTACAAACAGTATACTGGGGTATACATTCAGCGTTTAAAGAATGAAATATGATGTCAAGGAGATCGCAGTGGGACAGTAAGCTTGTCATAGGCTTTTTACACATGGTCTCCTATCTTCACAGTGGCTTTGTTGTTGGACATTTTCATTTCGCGAAGGGTTGGAAAAATACTTAAATTATATATAACAAAAATGTATCCCTATCTGGGATTTCAAAATTTGCATAGATTAATCTAGCATATTCGGATAGACTTGTAATAATAGCTGTAAGCCATATTAAACATAACTTCAAGGTAGCATAACTTCAAGGTAGTATTCCTTATTGACCGTACGACCTTGTGTCAAGAATTCATGATGCACCACCCATTGAAATCGAAGAAAACAGTGAGCAAAACGTTCATATTTGACTGAACTTGGCGTGCTTTTTTCGGTCTTCTGGACGCTTCCATTGGGATGATTGGGCTTTGGTTTCAATGCCATAGCCATACACCCATGATTCGTCACCAGTTATGACCTTTTCGAGGAAATCTGGATCGTCGTTGACGACGTTCAACATCTTCTGAGCGATGACCATGCTACGTTGTATTTGCTAAAAATTTAGCAATTTTGGAACAATCTTCGCTGCCGCGCGTTTCATGCCTAAAACATCCGTAAAAATTGCTTGGCATAGGCCGAGCGATATGCCAACATCATCAGCAACCTTTCTAATAGTGATTCGACGATTATCCAAAATCATTGTCTTCACTGCTTAACTGCTTTTCATCGGTTGTTGACGTGCTCGGGAGACCAGGACGAGCATCGTCATTGAAATCTTCTCGGCCTTCCTTAAACCGGTTATACCACAATTGAACTTGTGTTCTGCTCATAGCAAACTCTCAAACGCCGCAGTCAACATTTCAAATGTTCTTGCACATTTAATTTCATTTTTTACACAAAACTTAATACAGTTTCTTTGATCAATTTTTTCGAATAGTAAAAAATTGAAGAGCACACCAAAACACGACTAACGTTTTTGTCTGTCAAAAACAAACTGACAATCCAAAATTGCTGATATTGTCAACATATATAACAGACATGTTTGGTACACATAACATAAAATAACATAACAGAAAAAGAATGCGTAAATCGAATATATGTAACTCACGAAATTTGAAAAGAACGGTTATTTTTTTGACCACACTTCGTATGTTTGGCATGCTTTTACCTTGATCAAAATCCCGGTGGTTTCTAACTGGTGTTGCTGATTTTGAGCATCTCGTGCAGAAGATGTTGTCTAGTTTTTGTATGATTCATTTATAAACATTTCAAATTCTTGACATTTACAATCACTTTTTTCCGACTTTACGTCTCCGACGCTTGTGACAACCTAAAAAACTCAACGCGTCGAAGTCACTTTACACTTTTTTCTGTCCTCTCTCTTGGTTACAGGATACTTTCTTTCTCACTCTCTCTCACCGTTTGATATTGATCAGTTTTGACTGTTTACCAAATATGATCAAATCAATAGAAGGTAGCAATAGAAGTGCAACAAATAACTTTAATTTGCCTCTCTCTCTCCTCTCTTCAACTCTCTTTTACGTTGTCTTTCGCATTTGTATTCTAAATTCCTGCATTATTCGTAAAAGTTCTCCCCGTTTATCGCAAAAGTTAATCATTGCAATTTTCTCGTAAAAGAACGCTCGTTCATATCAATTACAATAACGTGTACAGCAAACGCTTTTATTTATGGGAAACGTTGGAATTTTTACGGCAAAAGTTTAGCATACAAATTAAAAGAAGTATTTTTGCGGCAAAAGAGCTCGGAACGTGTTTTTTCTTTACGTGTACGATTGACTTTTCTTTCCAAATCTCAAATTACCGCTTCGAGATATTTATTTTTTTTTTGTTTGGTCGATAGAAGACATAGAAAAGAATTCGAGACGGGAGAAAATGTCTTTTCCGGAAAGTGCATTTGAAAAATGTTTTGACGGAATGGGTCTAGTTCAAAACCTATACAATACGTTTGAATTGTGGCAAATGTTTTGGGTTTTATCGACCAATTCCCGTATTTTATTTTCATCTATTAGCACATCGATTATAAGATCATTCTCATAAACATGCTGGTTAAGTCAGATAGAGAAATCCTTTAAATTACCACCCTCATAAGCTTTCAGACATAAACTTTTCCTTTGACTGTAAATGCCCCAAGTTAAAAATGCGTTGTAATGTATTCGACTGCAATTTTCAGGGGAAATGCTGAAATTTTACTAATTTTATTCGTTGGTAACATTGACACAGTTATCAGCCAAATACAATGATAACAAGAGGCGGTAAAATTATGATTTAACTGCCAACGAAATCCAAATATATCAAATAAACTTGAAATTATTCAAATGTTGAATAATTTGTATAACCAAGCAATGAGCCTGGTGGATGGGCAGCTGCCTAGTATTTTTCAAGTTTCAGTTACAAAAATGTTGCCGCGAATAGTAACTTTTTTTATTTTTGATGAACAGTAAACTTGGCACAGGATATGCACTTTCCAATTTAACCAAATGCGTATGGCGAATTACTATTACTGATGCCTGCTGCTAGTTGTACTCGTATGTTGAACATTTATGTGTGGCCTGCCGCCCACTCATAAAGTCATAATGATATTGTGACGATATGAGATTTCATCAGATTTGCAAAATGTTCAAGTGTTCATTTGCATCGGGCAACCTGAATGACCATGCAACATTTATCCTTTGTCATGCTGCGTGTTCACTTTGTTTGATTTGGTTGTTGCTACTATGCGAATAAATTAGCCATGTCCATCCATTATGATGCAATCAGGGTTTAGGGTCTAGTCTATGAAGCATATTGAGCATATGTTGATAACAATGACCGTGAGTTGTATTTCCAGTGGAATGATGATGATGATTCTTCTCATGTGTCACATTGACTGGAATTGGAGGATCT
The DNA here is from genome assembly GCA_019455685.1 of Philornis downsi. Taxonomy (NCBI): domain Eukaryota; kingdom Metazoa; phylum Arthropoda; class Insecta; order Diptera; family Muscidae; genus Philornis; species Philornis downsi. Next base: position 1,239,397 of record JAHXMU010000058.1, on the reverse strand, counting down.
TTTGCTATTCATAATTGTAGTTAATGTATGGGGCATTTAATTTCTGTTGAGCCAACAGAAAGTAGCGTAATGAAAGATAGATGGTTGTTTGATAAGTACGAAAATGCGACACCGCAAGCAGTTGTCACGCAAACTTGGATTTGTGCGTCGGACGTTCATGGCAATCATGTTTATTACAAGAAAGCGGTGAAAGCTTAGATGAGCGCAGTAACTTTTCCGATTATAATACAAAACACCGTAAGTTAAAATCTTGAAATTATTCTTGATTTATATGAGTATTTGCACCATACACTGTACTCTGCAGTGAATCCATTTAATCAAAGTCTGTGTTTTGATATTTCAAAACATTAAATTTAGAACCCAATATTGTTTTCCTAAACGTATCCAAACATAGAAAAATAAGGTATATGTATCCGTGAACTGATGAACGAGGGCGGTCCTGAAACTACTAGACCCGACGTGTAGATGGTGCCAGTAGTTTGAAACAAATTATTTCGGTGAAAAGTGGCAAACTTATAAAACATATGTTTTAAATTTCACGGCGCCACGCTGTTTAGTACAGGGTGTCCGTCGGGAAGGTATACTGCTTTGTTTGCTTATAATTTTTGATTAAATGAAAGAGAATGGATCTTATATTGATAAATGTTTTATTTAATGTCGGCTATTATGTATGGAATACTATATCAGATAAACATCCGCCTCTGTTAGCCTCACAAATGCGAGCCCTTTTGAGCACACTTTTCATTACGTTCTCACACATTTCACGGGTATTTCATTAATTTCATCACGAATATTTTGTTTGAATGGCTGAAGCATTTCTGGTTTGTTTGCATAAACCTTGCTTTTCAGATAGGCCCACAAAAAGAAGTCCAGAGCAGTCAAATCAGGCGACCGTGGAGGCCAATCAACATCACCATTTCTTGAAATAACTTGTTGTGGAAAGAGATCTCGCAGTAATTCCATTGTAATCCTGGCTGTATGCGATGTGACACCGTCTTGTCGATACCACATGTTAATCAAGCCCAAAGCATGCAGTTGTGGCGTTAAAAAGTTTTCAATCACATCACGATATCGCTCCCTATTGACAGTTACCGATAAGTCGTTTTCAGTTTCAAAGAAGTAATGAACAATTTGAGGATTTTCCATTGCCTAGAACTGACTATTCTGTATATTCACATATCCATTCAAATGGAAATGTGCCACGTCACTCATTATGGTTTTTTTTTCATGAAAATCGGGGTTGTCATGGGCGAGCTGTAACATCCTATTGGCATATGTACGGCGGCGTAAATAGTCCTGTGGAAGAAGCTCTTGTGTCAACTGAATCTTAAATGGAAACAAATGCAAATCCTTGTGCAAAATTGTGGCCAAAGTTGTTCTCTGAAGACCAAGCTCCTGAGCACGGCGTCGAATTGAGATTGATAGATTGCTTCGAACTTCGAACTTTCTTAAGCAGCAGTAATGTTTCAGCCGATCTTGCAATACGTTGTGGTCCATGCTTGGCCCTGTCAGCTACTGACCCTCTTTCTTTGAGATCATTCACTACACGGTAAATAGTGCGTTATTCTGGCACGTTGTTTCTCCCAAAAATTTTGCGTAGTTTTCTCATCGTCACGGTGATCGATGTTTGATTGTGATAAAATATTTTGACGATTAAAACACGTTGGTTAATCGAATATTTTTCCATTATAAATTTGTTACATCTCTACTTCACGACTGTCAAATATGACTAACCAAGGCTAATGTTTACCAAAATGGCGGCAAAACAAAGTAATGTACCTTCCCGACAGACACCCTGTATTTTTATTGAACCATCAAAAGTAAACGATTTCAGTGAATCTGTAAACATGGAAAAAATGGTCACCGTTATGAATTTTAATATTTCTATTTGAAAGGTTTCAGTCCAACCAATATTAAAGCAGGGCAAGATTCTACTCTGGGAGAGTCCCTCGTCTACTACTGTAAAATATTGGAAAGCAGAGTTTAAACGAAGTCGTATGAGCTGCGAAGACGAACACCTTAGTGGTCGACCAATTGAGGAGTTCACGCCACACAGTGTTAAGAGAACCCACAAAATGGTATTGGAGGCTCGTCGGTTAAAAGTATGTGGGCTAATTGCAATGATAGGAATTTTAAAAAGTGCTATACATCATATATTGACCGAAGATTTGAAGATAACAAAGATTTGCACGAAATGGTAGCCGCGTTTACTTTCAATAGAGCAAAAACAATGCCGTGAAGGTGATTTAGTGGTGTGTTTGGCTATGTTTCAGCGCAATAAAGCCGAATTTGTAAGTCGATTTATAACCAGGGATAATACAACTACTTCACACCTAAGACAAAGGAACAGTCAAAACAGTAGACTGGAATGGGAGAATCGTGTCCAAAGACGGAAAAGACGGTTGCATCTGCAGGCAAGACCATAGCACCTATTTTTTGGGATTTTTATTGATTATCTTCGGAAAGGAAAAACCATCAACGGCGGATATTATGCAAATTAATTGCAGCATTTGGGCGACGAAATTATGGAAAAAAGGCCACATTTGGCGAGAAGAAAGTATTGTTTTATCAAGACAATGCTCCAGTGCACACGTCCACTATTGCAATGGCCAAAATTAATTCGAATTTCTTCATCACGCACTTTATTCGCCAGATTTAGCTCCCTCGGCTATTTTCTATTTCCAAACTTGAAAAAATGGTTCGGTGGTAAAACATTTGCCAACAATGAAAAGATGAAGTCTGCTGCTGATGGCTATTTTAAGGAGCTTGACAGTTCTTATTATAAGCAAGGTATAGAAGTGATACTGAATATAACTGGAAAAAGTGCATCGACCTAAAAGGACGTTATGTTGAAAAATAAAGACAAATTTTCCCAACTTTTCTGCGTCTACTTTTTTAGGTCGGTTAGTTTTGGGACCGCCTTCGTAGCTCCCATATACAAGATTAATTTTGTACACTAATTTATTCCATGGCTTCATTAAACAACGGTCCCCATGCACAGTTAACAGCAGCACAATTCATGTACTACCCTGTATAAAATGTATCAAAAAGAAGGTCATTATTTTTGCACGACATTGAAGACATAATTAGAATGATCCGATTTAGATCAGATATGCATCGTTTCGTTCCATAATTTGTTATCATTCTGAAGGTAATTCCATTACGGCCTCCTCATAGAAACTCTCGTCTTTATCGGCAAAAACTGCAACAATCTATTTTCAAAAAACCTCGGACCGAATTTCTGTCTTAGAATCTCTGCAAAATCACATCAAAATTGACCTATTTCTGAAGAGGGTTGTGGCTGGTGATGAAAAGTGGATCAAACAAACATGGACATGTATTTTTAATAAATTAATAATATCATATAAATATTCTAAATATTTTAGAGGGATTTAGCTTAATGGGTTGATTGGTACAAAATGTTAGACTATTCTGAACTCAGTAGTCCAGGTATAACCATAGTTGCATAGGGGGGAATCCAAATTACGGCATCTTCCGTTTGTTAATACCCTAGCAAAAACATTGCATACCAAACATTCACCACAACTGCTCATCTAGAAAATTTAACCAAAACACGAACGAATTTAACATTGGGTTGTCGTAGGAGGTGAGCCCTTGCAATTTGACAATCATTCAGTACTACATTTGTAGTGCTGTTATGTAGCAAAGAAATAGAAAATAAATAAATAAGAAATAATTTTTCTTTCTTAATTTATAGGAGTATATATGTATAGTGAAGATTAAAATTCTAAAATCAGATTGAAAATATTAGTTCACCTACTCATGCTTATCTGGTTAATATAATGCATCGAATTCTATTAACTTGAGAGAAACTGTATATCTGAATGTTGAAGGTCAATATCTTTTTCTTTTTTTTATTTATACCGTTGTATTGAAAACTCATTCCGTAAAAATTTTGTATTGCTGAGAATGAAAATGTTCACCTTGTTGGAGAACTTTTAATTTTTTTTGTGGTATGTTCTGCTTTTATCATAATAGAGAATTTTGCATCGACAAAGTGATTAACTACCCTTTCGTAAGACAAAATGTTTAATTCGAGCTACTCCTAGTTCCAACGTTACAGCCATAGCTTCTTCCTCCAAAAAATCTGTTGACAACTTGGCTGTTGGGAAAATTCTAATTATACGTTTAAGTTCTAATTGGACGTTAAAGTACTAATTGGACGTTTGAGTAAAGCCGTGGGAAGAATGTCAGCTATTTCTTTCTTTTTCACTGCCTGCTTCTTCTTTTTCAACATTTCTTTAAACGTACCCGAAATTTCAGTATTTGAATGTGTCGATAAATTGCTTGATATCCCTTTTTGATCTGTCCCACTGGAGGTTTAATTCCAGTTACCATAAACACTTCTCAGTCGATTCATTTAGAAAAATGTGCGTATTAACGTTGGTTATTTCACAATTAACTGATTTTATATTTCTTTCGGAAAACTTCACGAGATTATAAAATCTTACAATTTACATTTTATGACTCTGTTCTTCTTTTCTTTTCTTGTTCCAAATTTTTAACTGTTTCTGCTAGAGAAAAATGTTTCTGATTTTCCAAAAGATAGCAAAATTCTTCATATTTTATAATGTTAACGCCATGCTGGATTAAATAATACTATTTTCAAATTTTGACGGTATATACAATGCATATGGGTTTGGACCGTATAACTTTTGACACACAAAAATTGCAGTTTTTATGCAAATACTGAGGGTTTGGGGTACCGTTGAAGGGTAATTACCTGTAGAATAAAAAAAAAAAAAAGAAAACAGCTCGGTCAGAACACATAGAAATTGCGATAAGCTGGCGCAAACTGAGACCAAGACAGGATTGATGGTCGAAAATGTTAACTTTATGTGTTTGGTGGGATTGGCAGGGAATCACCTACCTATATTATGAGCTGCTACCCTACAACCAAAAGCACTTAATTCAGAACTGGACTGCCATCAATGGCACCGCCTGTAAGAAGCAAACACCAGAAGTTATTATAGTTATTAATCAAAACGGAGAATATTTGACCTAAATCGTATCGTTCTAATTATGCTAAATACAATTTTCAATGTCATGCAAAAGTTGTGCTTCATTTAGAACGTTTGTTGGTAAGGTCCTATCGATGTGCCAAGCCTTGTTTTATCATCAAAGCAAAAGGACGTCAGTTCACCGGATTGAAACTTCTGCTCTGATGTTTTATATGTGGTTTTGCATTGCAAAATCATTGCGACTATTTGAAGAAACTCAATTTAAACCTGTCAAAAGTTCAATAAACATTTCATTAACACTAGCTTTTAGTTTGGCCTAAATAAATTTATTATATATTATATTTCTTTTTTATTTCTATCTGTTTCCAATTCATGTTAGTGGAAATGACTCATATATACGAATATGTGTACTCATTCATAATCTGAAAACACTTTAAAGCTTTAAAACGTTATTGTCTGTTTGTTTATCTGTTGTTACAACTAAAAAAATCCGTTGAACTTGCGTGGGTGGTTCTTGAATTCATGCACGCGCTCTCAGATCTCGTACCTTTCGGGTAATTTACATATGAATTCATGTTAATTTGATACCCTTCTGTGATATACATTCAGTGCCTTTATGGTCATTGGTGTTTTATTTGATGTATCAACTACACATGCATGCAATTTTGCACACACACACGTATCCGTACGTATGTGTGTAGCACAATTGTATCTGTTAACAATTCAACATGTAAACATGACGAATCTGTTTCATGGCCGAAGTATTTTGATCCATATGAGTGGTTGTTACGACACTTTTTTTGCTGCTTGTTGTTTTTGCATTGGCCTCGTTGAGCTTTTGTACGTGACGGTATTGACTGGCATCTGTCTGGTGATGGCTCCTGTCTATATTTTGTGGTCAACTGGAAGAGGATGCCGCCTATTGTATCCTTTTTGTGAGTGTCCTTTTTCAACTTGTCGGTTTACAACTTCATTGCATTGCATTGTCGGTAACTGAAATAATATTGTCATTTGCATTACAACACTGCCGCTGCAATACAATCAGAAACAGGAAAAAGAAAAAAAAATGTCAATTGTATATTCCACCGAAAATCGCTTTTCCTTTCGATTTGTTTACTGATGTCGTTTTTTGCGTTCCCTTTTTTTATATAATGAAATTTACAATTGCCCTTCTGTTTCTCCTTTAGCTGTAGATTAATTTAAAAGAGTAGAATAAGTGCAGTCCGAATATAAGCATACCCTTCATGACTTATGAGCTATTTGACAGTAAATATAGGGTGATTTTTTAAGATTTAAGTTTTTCAGGTTGGCAGTACTGGTTGATAATGGCGTCCAAACGTCATCTGTCCAAGTGAAAAGTGTACAGTATACTCTGCCATTTCATCACGTAAAGACTAACAAACGAGCAACGTTTGCCAATCGTTGAAATTTATTATCAAAATTCGTGCTCTGTGACAAATGTGCGTCGTTTGATACGTCATAATCGACCTGCTGAAAAAACAACTCGTGTTGTTATCTCCAAATTTCGCACCATATTTACTCTGTTGGACATACAGCTATCGACTCGCATGCGCAAGCTATCGACGCAGAAAATATCGCAGCCATAACGACCAGTGTTAATGACGATCGTGAAATGTCAGTTCGTCGCCGTTCTCAGCGATTATTATTCAACCACAAGGAATTTTTTTTTTTTGCCCAATTGGCTGAGTTGAACCTGGTTGACGTGAAAAATTACTTTAAAAAATTAAATGGCAAAGACCAATTTATGGATTTCAAAAAAAAAAAAAAAAAATTAATATGTGATGCAAATTTGGGTGTTCTGCTAAACAGAACTTGCAGTTTGGAAATTTTGTCTTAGGAATCTATGTTAAATTACGCATCGAAAATCTATGAAAAAAGGCAAAATCCTTGAAAAAGTTGGACTGGTATTAAATTCGGTCGCACAGAATATCATACTCTTGTGTTCGAAGAGTAAGACCGGCTCGCTTTACATTACACTGGTATATCGAACCTCTAAAATATATAGTTTTGTCTAAGTTGGTAAACGTCTGTGCCAAGGTTCATGTTATAAGCGCCATTAGAGTTTGAATTAAGCCTGCTTTTTGTATGACGAAAAAATTGATTTCAGCGATTTTTACAATATTTGATTCAGTTGAAAAGTTGTATTAAATTTTGTTTGTGAATTAGAATTTCTGCTATAGAATGGTACCCAAAATATTGCGGTAGGCTATTGGAGAATAGATCTTATCGGAAAGAAATGCTGAAAACCGCCATAAGCAGACCAAAGATCAAAGTAGAGAAAATGTTGAGGTCGAAGACCTCTACTGATAAAAGTGTAGACTAAGAAATCCAAGATTTAGTGTTAAAAGGGCTTCCGCTAACATTTGGAGATGTTGCTGATTACGCTGGGATTTCGCATGGATCAGAGAGTTGTATTTAAAAAGTACTTTTGCCCTGAAAGGGTTTAAATGTCAATTGGGTTGAATATCGTGTCAAAGGTGAATCAAGACTTTAAAGATCGGGGCAAAGTCCCTTCCATTGATAGTTTGACTAAGAAATGTTATTTGAATGTCAAACGTCTTCTGAATGGAGGTATTCTTTGAAAAGAGAGAAATTTAAAAGCAGACCACTCTTGGCGTTCGCATCACTCTAATACGCCATCTTAAAATACATTGACTTTTCGTGAGATTTTCGTAAAAATTCATCTAATACCGCTCCACAACCAGTATATTCCTTAGGGTACCTCACATATTTGAGAAGCGGTCAATTCGATGTGTCTGATGAATACTTCGAGTAGTCGAGTAATCGACAAGTCTGATGAATGCTTCTTAAACTGCGACGTTCGATATAATCGCTAAACTGGAGGACCCCTTAAGCGAGTCTAAAAAAGTGGGAAGCTCTCCCACATCTCGTTTGAGAGATGCATGGAAATTGGTTCTTTTTTTATTTTTAGTTTTAAGAAATTGAACTGAATTTAGGCGACATACATAAAGGGCTTGATAAACGTAGTTTTGAGAATGAAAAAAGATATCATTGTTACATATTTTCGAATACCTCCAAAACATTATCAGAATTTTATTTTTCCCAGGTAATCCGTAATTCACACTCTGCAGTAACTTAAATACTTTGTAGTTGTGCTGCTTCATAATGTTTAGTAGAATATGAAAACCAAATTACATAATCTAACCTATACATTCCTAAGTTGATGTAATCTGTTCTCTTGTACTAAATTCGTTATATCTGTGTCTCATATAAACAGGAATTCCAAAGAATTTATTTTGCATTTACATCTAAGCGCCATTTTGGTATAGGTTTTAATAAAGGTAGCATCTTTCATTTTGTTATGTTATAAAAATTGGAATTTTGAAGAAAATAATACTAATTTCGTGTTCCTTCAATTTTGCGATTTTTATTTATTTATTTATAAAAAAGAAACAGTAATATTAACCGTTTTTCATTTCTTTCCATTCGTTTTCCCTAAGCGCTGATACTTTTTGTCCTCTTAGTTTTGATGATTCCAGTGGCAGTCGTTTGTTGAGGACATTGATATATATCTTCATTCCTTCACCCGAAGGAAGGAAAGTTAATATCATTTTAAACGGCTGAAAATGTGACACACAAATAAAAGTGTTACAAGTACGAAGTGTCTTCTGTCCAAAAGCGTTTCATGATTTTTTACGTCAATTGAGCGAAGCCCGTCTGTTTGGCTGACTAGCTGACTTGGCGGCTAACTTGCTGACCGGTAGACGCGAAAGCGGTCGCAAATCTTTACTGAACTTATCAGAAACTGTCACAGCGTAATATAATGTACTCTCATATCGTAGCCGGGGATTATAATTGGACTACATCGACTTTTGATACCTCCCACACGACTTCATAAATCCAGTTTTTGTGAATCCACATTCGTAAGATAAAGAAAACTATTTTTTTTGCCTATTGTTTTGGATGATAATGTCATAATATGGCAGAATTTGAAAAAAATCGACTGTTTAACAATGGCCCTTTTGGTACCTTCCATACAAAAGCGGAGGTTGCTCTAAATTTAGTAAAATTTCGACCACACTAAGCTTTGGTCAAAGAGAGATGAAAATGAATATCATTGTCACACCACTTCTGGCCCCTCTTGTACAAATTACCCGATTTTCTGAAACTCAAAATTTCCCCCTAAGGGTTTCGTTCAATATATTGTTCAGTATATAGTACAAATATATGTAAGCCTTTCGAAAAAACAACCAAAAACCAATACCAAATATACCCTATATTCCGTCGTCCGTCCGTCGGGAATGCATACTACTTTGCTAGTTTATAATTTTTGATTAAATGAAAGAGAATGGATCTTGTATTAATAAATGTTTTATTTAATGTCGGCAATTATGTATGGAATACAATATCAGATAAATGTCCGCCTCTGTTAGCCTCACAAATGCGAACCTTTTTGAGCATATTTTTTCATTACATTCTGGAGGCCAATCAACATCACCATTTCTTGAAATAACTTGTTGTGGAAAGAGGTCTCGCAGTAATTCCATTGTAGTCCTGGCTGTATACGATGCGGCACCGTCTTGTTGGTACCACATGTTAATCAAGCCCAAAGCATGCAGTTGTGGCGTTAAAAAGTTTTTTTGTGGATTTTCTTAACCGTGTCTGGCGTCGACACCTCAATTCGTCGACCACTACGATATTCGTCTTGGCAGCTCGTATGGCCTCTTTTAAACTCTGCTACTCAACATTTTACAGTCGTTAACGAAGAAGCAGAATTTTCCGGAGTTTAATCTAGCTCGGCTTTAACATTAGTTGGACTAAAACTTTTCAAATGGAAATACTTAATTACATAACGGTGGTCAATTTTTTTCTATGTTCACAAATGTACTGAGATCGTTTAGTTTTGATGGCTCCAACAAAATTACTAAACAACGTGGCGCTTTGAAACTTAAAACATATGTTTTGTAAGATTGCCACTTTTCATCAAAATCTTTTTTTTTAACTACTTGGGGCCGCCCTCGCGTCTTTAATCAATAAGCCTAAATTTACTTTAAATTGGCATGCATCAGACATTTTGCAAACTTATTTCGAAAGAAATTTTCAGATTATTTTTTCAAGAATATGGCGAGTCATCATGTCCACACTATGCACCAGCATAAAATGATGTTGGATGAAGGATGTTCACTGACTGAAATGATTTGTAATGATTTTTTCCTTTTTCTTCAATTTTATCATCCTATAAAATAGCAGATATAAAAAAGAAAGTTTTCCTTTTCTTAGCCCATCTCGTAGAATAATTTCATTTTCAACTTATTATTTTACTCTAATCATATATCTTGGCAGTCATCCCTCCGACCCAAAAGTTTTTTTCCCCAGAAAGTGATCAAAAAGATAATTTTTTACTGCTCGTTTATGAAACAAGAGCATTGAATTTGCGCAGTATCATTCTATTGATTTGTTCTAGGAAATGGTAACTTTTGCGTTCCCTGTTCTTTATGTTTTATCCCCTAAAAGTATTTGTTAAAAAGAAAATTCATTATCATCCCGAAAGGACGCTGATATATGAATATGCATCCGGAATTTCATTGCTTTAGATTCGTGCGTTTATTTCAGGCGATTGTATCACTATTGTGTTCTTCCTACCCTCTTTTACCCTAAAAACGCGAATTCCGAAATATCTTAACACTTCATTTTTGTCCGCTTTAAATTTTGCGGTTGAAGCTTCAGATACCTGTTCTAGACGACGATATCATTTTTATCTCAATTCTTTCATGTTTTCCCTCTAATATTTGAATTTTTATAAATCCTTTCTTTCATTGCACGCTCCGGTAGGTCTCAGTTGCCTCGTTCCTACCCTGTTTTATCTCATAAAAATGCGAATTTCTGCAAATCTAATTAAATCGGTCTTTCCGAAACTAAATTTTTGACAAAATCATCATTGTTTTTTACCAAATAACTTTTCCACCTACACCTACGTATTTGCCCCGTTTTACGCCATGTGGGTGCAACAAATCCAGTTCCAAAACTAAATTTTTGGTGAAACCATCACTGTCACTAGCCAAGTTACCTTTCTACCTGTCTTCAGTGTAGGTTTCAAACACTTTGATTTTTTCGACGAATACTTTTAATGATTTTTTCTTATTGTTTTCATCCGTTTTTAATCGCGGCCACTGGCTGACCTTCAGTCATAAAATAATAATTTCTCATATATGGTTGCAAATATAAGGACGTATTTTCAATGCCTTTCCTTTTGACTGAATAATATGAAGAGTCCTCCTACCACATAATCGTGACATTGTATCAGTTCTCCCCTTAATCTATCCATTCGCTTTAACTCATTTGTGTATAGAAATACAATTCGAAATGTAATTTATCATTGCGGTATGACATGCGAATGCCGCCAAAGTGAAAATTCCGATGAAATTGATTTTGTTTTTGCTCAATAAACTTTTACATTCCGTTCTCTTGCGAAATACATTAAATTGAGTTCATTTTTCTGCTGGGAATTTCGAGTTTTTTATCTGAAATGTGTTAACTGTCCTGCGGTTAAATTTTAAATAAATAAAATATTTAAAATGCCTGCCAATATTCTTATATAGTAAGCAAATTTTTCATTACAAACTGTCAATTGGTGTAATTGGTGTTGTGATTGAACGAAACGAAATAGTAATAAAAATTAACAGGAATGTAAACGATAACAATAAATGTGTTAGATTTGATATTGAGTGCTTTTAAATTTGCCCATTCATCAGTAATAAGTATGTTTGAAATTTACCCAAAAAAGTCCTCACCATCTGCAATATCGTATTTTATTTTTTTCCTTAACAATTACAAAATCTCAGATGTCCAAATAACCATCATAGGAAATGTTCAAATACTAAAAGGACCAGAGAAAGAAACTCAATAAAAGTTGCGGCCATAACAATAACCAAACTGCCCGGAAGAAATACCATAACCGAAAACCATTCGATTAATATCCCGAATTCACTGTGGTCTAACAATCAATTAAGTTCCAATTTTTACCGAACAAATAGACAAATGGGCACAATGAAACCGGAAGAAAAGGCCTCTGCAATTGTTGTGATAAAGGAAATGTAAAGAGAAACACAGAATGGAAGGTAATAAAAAACAGCAAATTATACAGAACCCAGAGGCATTTTGGCCTACAATTTTATTACAAATGTTCCGTGCTAACCTAAGCAAATCAACCACTGCAAATGTAGAGAGGAAAAAGAAGCGTAAATAAAAAAGTAAATATTATTGAAAGGCGTTTTTGATCAGCTATTTGTACAGGGTGTCCGTCGGGAAGGCATACTACTTTGTTTTGTCGCCATTTTACTAAACATTATTCTTGGTTAGTAATATTTGGCAGTCGTGAAGTAGAGACGTGGCAAATTTATTATGGGAAAATATTCGATAAGCCGACGTGTTTTAATCGTTAAAACATTTTATCAAAATCAATCATCGATTACTGTGACGATGAGAAAGTTATGCGAAATTTTTGGGAGAAACAAAGTGCCAACAAGACGCACTATTTATTGCGTAGTGAATGATTTCGAAGAAAGAGGGTCTGTAGCTGATAAGGCCAAGCATGGACCACAACGTACTGCAAGATCGGCCGGAAACATTACTGCTGCTCAAGAAAGTGTTCAAAACAATCCATCAACCTCAATTCGACGCAGTGCTTAGGAGTTTGGTCTTCAAAGAACAACTTTGGCCACAATTTTGCACAAGGATTCGCATTTGTTTCTATTTATGATTCAGTTGATACAAGAGCTTCTTCCGCAAGACCATTTACGCTGCCGTACATATGCCAATAGGATATTACAGCTCGCCCATGACAACCCCGATTTTCATGAAGAAATCAGAATGATTTATACTTTTATTTGAATGGACATGTGAATAAACAGAATAGTCGGTTCTGCGCAATTGAAAACCCTCAAATTATTCATCAGTCACCTTTGCATCCATTAGAAGTGACAGTCTGGTGGTCAGGAGGAATCATTGGATTTTACTTCTTTTAAACTGAAAACGGCGTAACGGCAACTGTCAATGGGGAGCGATTTCGTAATATGATTGAAAACTTTTTAACGCCACAACTGCATGCCTTGAGCTTAATTAACATGTGGTATCAACAAGACGGTGCCCCATCGCGTACAGTCAAAATTACAATGGAATTACTGCAAGACCTCTTTACTTATTTCATGAAATAGTGATGTTTTTGGCCTCCACGGTGGTCAGATTTGACTGCTCCTGAATTCTTTGTATGGGGATATCTGAAAAGCAAGGTTTATGCAAACAAACCAGAAACGCTTAAGTAACTCAAATAAAATATTCGTGATGAAATTAATGAAATACCCGTGAAATGTGTGAGAATGTAATGAAAAATGTGCTCAAAAGGGATCGGATTTGTGAGGCTAACAGAGGCGGACAGAGGCTAACAGAGACGGGCAATTCTTTTTTCAAATAACTTGGAAAACGGTTTTTTGAAAAAGTCAGGCATTTGAACTCTGTAATGAAGATTAATGACAAGCAACAGTTTTAGGAATTCTGTGTGTCTCACTAAGCCTTATCAATAAACAATTCTAGAAAAAAAACTGCTCATTTATGTTGATTGTTATTTCTGTATGTCTCAAATTATGGTGCAGTTTGCTTCAAACCACTAATCTTCATTTCATTGTTTGTCGAATTTTTTGAGTTACTTCATTTCATGTCAGTTTTTCGGCTGTGAAGCTCTGTTTCCGTATTTTTTTCTTTTTAGTCGGTATTCTCTATCAGGCAAATAAATGATCAAAACACTTTCTTTAGATACATCATCACGAAATTTTCGCTCCCAGCCTTACTTTTTTCCACCGAAACAGAAAATGAAGCAAAAGATAGAGGGATTTGAGAAACAAGTGAAAATATTTGTTAACATTAATGCGGCATTGTGTGTGGTGAAGACAAGGCAAAGTGACAAAATTTGGCAAATTTTTTAAACTGTCACTTGACTTGGTGAATTACACACCCATTCAATTGCAATCGTTCATACACACAATAACACTCATTGAAAGGCGACGTTTTTTCCGGTTGGTTGTATGTAGGGGGATTAGTGTTTCTTTTTTTCTGCCAGGAGCGGAAGGGTTGTACGGCTGTTGGCTTTGTGCCGACAATTTGTATATATTATACGTATTTTCTTTGGGGGTTTCCTTTTTTTCCGAAAGATGCGATGAACAAATTGTTAAGAAATTGTGTCTCTTTTGCATATTTAACACCACGACATTGTATTGAGCTTGAGGCTTTAAGATGAATTGGAGGTGGTGTAGAATTGAAACTACAGCAAAAACGTGTTAATACAAATTTATGTTAAAGATTGTCAATCTGGTAACCGAGGACTAAAATTTGTATTCAGCTTTAATCTTATGAAGCGATAGTTAATATATGGGACTATCATATTCCAATGTTCAAAAAAAACAAGGCCTGTAGTAATTTTCTTCAAGAAATTCAATTTCATCACTCCCAAAGTATTCCACCACAGACACAATACACTTATGGCAAAGTTTTTATACCATCAGCTGGAGGAATGAAGATATACGAGGTGTTTTTAACAAATAAGGTGCATTTTCAATTTTTTAAAAAAATATTTTGTATATCCATCAATTTTTATTTTATCTTCTTCAAAGTAGTCCCCCTCAGATGTAATACACATGTGCCAGAGTTTTTTTCCAATCCTCAAAGCAGTTCTGATATGCACTTTTTGGTATGTCCTTGAGCTCTCTCAGCGATTCGGTTTTTATCTCCTCAATCGTCGCAAAACGCCGTCCTTTCATGGGTCTCTTCAATCTTGGGATATGAAAAAGTCGCAGGGGACCAAATCTGGTGACGGTGGCTGAGGCATGATATTGGTGTTGTTTTTGGCCAAATAATCTCTCACAAGCAAAGATGAGTGAACAGGTGCATTATCATGATGGAAAAGCTGTGCATTTTTTCCATAATTCCGGGACTTTTTTTCGTACTGCTTTACGAAAACGGCGCACAACTTCAAGGTAATACTCCTTATTTACCGTACGACCTTGTGGTAAGAACTCTTGATGCACTACGCCATGCTAATCGAAGAAAACAGTGAGGAAAACTTTAACATTTGATCGAACTTGGCGTGCTTTTTTTGGTCTTGGCACTCCTGGATTCTTCCATTGGGACGATTGGTCTTTGGTTTCGATGTCATAACCATATACCTATGATTCGTAATCAGTTATGACTCTTTTAAACAAATCTGGATTATTGTTGACGTCATTCAACGATTCCTGAACGATGCTCATGCGACGTTGTTTTTGGTAAAAATTCAGCAATTTTGCAACGAACTTCGCTGCCACACGCTTTATGACCAAAATTTCCAAAAAAGATTGTATGGCTTGAGTCAAACGATATGCCGACAACTTCTCAGCAACTTCTCTAATTGTGATTCGACGGTTCTCCATAACAATTTTCTTCACTTTCTCAACGGTTGTTGAGGTGCTGGGGCGTCCAGAGCGAGCGTGGTCATTCACATCTTCTCAACCTTCTGCAAACACTAGTAAACACTTTTTGCACTTGTAAACATTTTTTCGACTCAGAGTACTCTCACCGTATCCTACTGTCGACATTTCAAGTGTTTTTGAGCACTTAATTCCATTTTTTACACAAAATTTGATGCAACTTCTTTGATCCACAATATATGCGTGAAATTATCTTTAAATTTAATTTTTAAAGATCAAAGACCAATTTATCGATTCCAATAAAAATGTTAATACATGGTGCAAATTTCAGCGTTTTATTCGACGACTACGATTAAAAAATTTCCCTACAGAAGGTGTAACTAATTTCGGGAAATTGCTCAATACGTATGGTAGCACCAGAAGGATTTTGTTGGTTTGCTTCGTCCTCTTTCTGACCTCTTGCCTTGGTCATTAATTCAAAAATATTAAATACTCTGTAACTTCATTGTTAAGAAATACCTGCTACAATTATTTGACTTATAATCAAACTACATATAAAATTTGCTTCTTTAGAAGAAAATTTTGAATTTGAATTTGTTATCTGGATATATCTGTGGTCACAACCCGTAACAGCCTAACTCGAGTTAGGACACAATTGAGTTATTAGCACCATCCAGCGTATCCAAATTTATTTGCTCTAAATTTTTCATGTTTGTATCTCTCCTAGGAAGGCAATTAATCCTAAAAAACCTAATAGCTTAAGTTATTTTTCTAAATGACTGTTTTGGCATAACTGCCTAAGTTAATTTAGGATTACAACAAATATAAACATTATTTTTTCATCATTGCCTAAATCAACTTAAGTCGTTAATCCAAAAAAAATAAAGAAACAATTTTATTTTCCTAACTTGAGTTAAGCTCATACTCCGAATTACAATTTCGTTTTTTGATAAACATAAATTGAGTTAAGGTCTTTCTCCAAACAAAAAAAATTTTAATTAATCTGGAATAATGGCCTAACTCAACTTGAACTTTTTGACTTTCTTTCGTTCAAACAATTCATAGGAGCCTAAGTGTCTTTTTCGATAATATCTTTTGACTGCGAGAATAAACAACTATTTTTTGCTAACAACTAAGTAAAGAAATTCGTTTCCTTGGAATCTGTAGCAAAGTTTTCCAAAAAACACCTTCTCCTGATTTTCAGTGAAGATTCAAAACTTTAAACTCCTGTACTGAAAATATTGAAAAACAGACTTAGGCTGTTATGGGTTGTGACCGCAGATATGTGCATCCATCTAATTAATCAAATGTTTTCGTTTAATTTAGAATAAAACGCAGAATAATAATAAAACAACTGGAGGTCTTTTGTTGAACAAGATTTCGTAGACGTCAACAACACTACGATGTGTAGTGTCATATAGTCACATGTGTGGGAGATAACTGACGGGATTTTCAATCCGATCCATTTCCATTTTCAGAAAGAAATTTACCAAATGTTAGTTGTGCTCTAAGTTTGAATGAATTCTGTGCAACTGAATAAAAGAGCCTAAAAATAAATTGGCTAAATCTCGAATTTTTGTGAAACGTACAAGAATTATAAAACAATTGAGTGGATGCAAATTTAGGCTTAAATATATAGTTTACAAGACAGGAGTTACAAAGAAAAAAATTAATTTAAAAATCAGGTTAATTTATAAGAGAGATATCACGAGGTGCGAATCGATATAGCTTATTTACAGTCCTCAACTATGATGGCAAAGTGTTATTCTTTATCAAGCTTTAAGAAGTTTAGTAAAGATTTATGAAAATTGCCCTGTCTTCTAGCCAAATTGCTAGACAGACGAACATCGATTTTCCTACTTAGAAAGTGATGACATGATACTTGATACTTTAATATTCCTTCAGAAAAGAATATGAGCAGAAGTCATTGAGTGTCATATCTGGGCTATACGGCGGATGCTTCGAGGACTTCTGATACACAAATGGTAGTGTAACATTACAAGTCGACTGTTTTACGAGTATGCTTATATTTTCGAAGAAAACATTTGTTTCGAACATATTTTCTGTTTTGGATTTAAATGGATTCGAAAGACTCACACAATCGACTGCCAAATTGGTCCACAATTTATAGTCTTTCGTCTTTTAAAGCGATTTTCTGCCAACTTTTCTTTAACCCATCTATAACAACTTAGCTTAACATCTGTTTGATGGCCAAATGCTCATGCTTACAAATAATTGTGGGACGAATGTTCAAGCGTGGATTATCACAACTCACATATGATTGATGTTTTGTTGCACACAAAACCGATTTTGGACGATTTTCATGAAATTCGTTCTAAAGCGAAAAAGACCACATTTGGATTGTGGAAATTAAGAAAACACTGTCGATCAAGGCCGTGATCCACCACCAATATTAGGAGCGAATTGGCCAGCACATTGCAGCTGACTGAGTTAGCCCATGTTGGAAATCACAAAAATATCATCGCACGAAAATGCTCTCAATATAATTTATAATTTAAAGAAGAGGGTGACCAAAACTTCGTTGGAAGGACCAGGCTTTTCAAATACTGTTGAAGTTTGGTATGACAAATTGGAGGAGAAGCCCAGATGAATGAAGTGCTTGGAATTATTTTCTACCGGCGGCGTAAAATAGATAAGGTATCTATTTCTAGGTAAGATATCTATTTCAGTCGCCACCTAAGAAAAAGATAATTTATTGACCGAGTTGAACATTTTAAATTTCTGTAAAAGATCTCTAGAAACAAAATGTAATCTGTTAAAATGGACAAACTTAACGATGTTGTCGTAAGATTTGACATACCTATTCCTGTTTTGCCATCAATATTCAAAATGCAGACTGCAATTATTGACACATTGAAGATATAGACAAAACATTAAAATTTTATTGTCTTAAACACATTAATTTACAAAAGGATAAAATATATATACAATTCTACTAATACATAGAAATTCGTAGTATTTTTATCTAAGTGAAAAAAAACTTTAGCACAATTCTTTTTTTTTTTAAGAATGCACAAACTTAATTTTGGCATCAGTTGTGCCTTCAGAAAATCATTTTGTAAAATGAAAACAAAAATTCTCTGACTGTTGGGCACTTTATTGTTTTTGAAAAGTTTTCGCTAGTTTTTCTGCCACCAGTTGTTTTTTGTTCTAGTAATTTTCTTAGACATTTGCAAAAAAAAAAAAAAAAAAAATGGATTATGCCATTAGACAGTATTACGAAAAATTATAGTACAAGAGAAACGTCGTAAAATGGATGGGAAAAAAACATGAACACGGAATGATGAAGAGGAAACATGAAATAAAAATTTCACTGGTAATGAATCAAAACAATTTTCATATTTCTCTTAATTAATCTTCTTTCTTTTAATGCACCGAGGAGAGGAGTTGCACAAAAAAAATGATAAATCAGGAAAAGAGAAAAGAAATGGAAATGCTGAAGGTATAAGTCGACAAATGTCTGGAATAATTACACAAGGGTTCTTAATGTCGCTTACATAGGGATTATGAGGGATAAAGAAAACAATGTTAACCCATAAGGTTTATGTTATTGCAAAGGGTAAATCTAAAACTTTCAACAATTCAAATTCTATGCTTTTTTAATGCCTCTACTATGTAAAATGTAAAATTATGATTAATATTAGCCATATGATCCAAAAGTTAATCCACATTACTTGTGGCCGGCACTCAAAAAATATTGAGCGGCTATATCGAATTCACGATAATATGAATGGTACAATTTTACACACCCCTGCCTGGCGTAGAACTACGAAATTATACGCAAGAATGACGCTAGGTCGCAAATTTCTATTCTTCGTTCCAATTTTTGGATAAAGCTCAACTTAAACGTTCATTCACCGTAATATCCCTGTAGATATTAGGCGCTCTAATTGGAATTTAATAAAAAATTCAAATAACTTTTTTGTTAACCCATGTATTAAATTTTTTTTTCATCGTTGGATATTAAATTCAATTTGATTTAATGTAGCTAATTGGTTTTAAAGATCGTAGACTCTAACTGATCTCCAAGCCTATTCACGCATATGCAACACCTGATCAGAAAATCATTTATTGTGGAATCAGCTAAATTATTGTTTTAATGGACTGCTTCAATTCAGTTACAATCTTTGGTTTTGTTTTGTACATAACCCCATAAAACAAAGTCTGGTGCAGTCAGGTCAGTTGACCTCGCGGTTCAGTGGAAAGTGGAGTTTGTGGAAACTAAATTGTTTGCGAATTTTCGTTTCGTCCTCCGCCTTTACCAGTTTGGCTAAATATGCAGTTGCTCCGTCTTGCTGAAACCAAATGCTGTTAAAACGGATACTTCTTCGGCGTAGTTTTGGGCAAAAATCTTCTTTAACATCTTAGAATAGCAGTCCCAATTGACAGTTGATAGTTAGTAGCATAGTAGCACGATTCGTACGCCACCCTGTATTTATAATATAAATGTCAGAATAAATGTTGCCATGTTAACAAATAACTGGACAGCAGCGTTATCAACTCTTTGTTAAGATGGGGGAAATTGGCCACATAATGGCATTCTTAAAGCGGAGAGTTTATTCACCTTTCTTAAATTTTTTTTTTTGTGGAGGATGGAATCTTTGTCAGAAGCCTATGAAGAGTATAGCAGCTTGACTACTAGAGTATTCATTTTGAGAAATTTTACAATTGTGTTAAGAACGGCTTCAAGAAGAATGGCTCTAAAAGCCTTGAAATTAATCCCAAATTGATTCTGACTCAGTCATTCTGCTGCCCGCGGTAAGATAACGTTGTCGCGTGCATAAGGCTTAATATTAAAGAAATCATATTTAGAATAGATTAAATTTAGAATAGAGAACAAACGGCTTGATTAATCGATTATGTATATATATTTTTTTATCGAAATGTTGCTAATCAAATATTCAACATAGACTTGATGTGTAGAAATAGTGCAACAATTTAAACTTTCTGATACTTGGCAACCCACTAGGCCACATTTTTTTAAACCTATTTTTAATTGCAAAATGGATCAAATTTCAACGAATATACAAAAACCAGGAAACACTGCTTTTATTCCCTTTTCCGGGGTTAAAGAAGGCTAGCCAGGAAACAGTTTGGTACTTTGCAAAATTTTGCTAATTCAAAAAATGAAGAAATCTGTTTATTTCTTATATTTCTTATACATACCTAAATTGTATCGCTTTCACAGAGGTAGAAATTTCCACATTCTTCGCGGCGTTTCCCACAGAACTTTCTATAATTATCGGCGTTATAATTTTCCAAAACAGTTTTGTTTAAATACTGAAACTAGGTATAATTTTAGATCTGATTGTGGTCTAATTCCGTCTCTATGCTGGTAGATCAATTGGATAAAAACATACTATCAAAAACACTCCAAACTTAAAAAGTTGTGAAAAAAATGATGTGTCTATTCTAAAAAAGTTGTGTCCACTGCGTAAAACAAACCCCTAACCCTAATATGTACACATGTAGTAAAAATAAATCCATTAGTTTGCACGATACTGAAGCCATTAATTAGAATGATTCTGTTTGGGTCAAATATGTACTGTTCTGTTCGATAATTTATTGCCATTTTGAAAGTAATTCCATCATTCATCTCTCATAGAAATGTTCGTAACTATTGGGAGAAAACTAATGCATTTTCCGCTAACAGAATCATTCGCCATACACAGGGACAGGTGATAATCATTTGGTGCCAGTTCCGTACAATGAAATGGAGCAATAATAAATTCCCAACACAGCTCCTGAAGCTTCTGGCGCGTCACAATCGATGTGTGTGGCCTGACTTTTTCCTGAAGGAGCACAATTCCTCTCCTACAGGCCAAATCTGGGTGACTGTTTAATTTGACCGATCCAACAGCTTATACAGGGTGTCCGTCGGGAAGGCAAACTACTTTGTTTTGGCGCCATTTTGGTAAACATTGGAGGTGTGACAAATTTGTAATGGAAAAATATGGAAATCAACGTATTTTAATCGTTAAAACATTTTATCAAAATCAATCATCGATTACTGTGGCGATGAAAAAGTTACGTGAAATTTTTGGGAGAAACAACCTGCCAACAAGACGCACTGTTTATCGTGTGGTGAATGATTTCGAATAAAGAGGGGCTGTAGCAGATAAGGCCAAACATAGACCACAACGTACTGCAAGATCGGCCGAAAACATTACTGCTGCTCAAGAAAGTGTTCAAAACAATCCATCAACCTCAATTCGACGCCCTGCTCAGGAGCTCGATCTTCAAAGAACAACTTTGGCCACAATTTGGCACAAGGATTTGTATTCGTTTCCATTTAAGATTCAGTTGACACAAGAGCTTCTTTTACAAGACTATTTACGCCGCCGTTTATATGCCAATAGGATGTAACAACTCGCCCATGACAACCCCGATTTTCATGAACAAATCATAATGAATGACGAGGCACATTTTCATTTGAATGGAAATGTGAATAAACAGAATAGTCAGTTCTGGGCAATAGAAAGCCCTCAAATTATTCACCAGTCACATTTGCATCCATTAATAGTGACAGCCTGGTTTGCAACTTGGTCAGGAGGCATCATTGGTCCTTACTTCTTTGAAACTGAAAACGGCGTAACGGTAACTGCAAATAGGGAGTGATATTGTGATATGATTGAAAACGCCACAGCTGCATGCTGTGGGCTTGATTAACATGTGGTACCACATCGCGTATAGTCAGGATTACAATGGAATTATTGCAAGACCTCTTTCCACAACAAGTTATTTCAAGAAATGGTGATGTTGATTAGCCTGCACGGCCGCCTGATTTGACTGTTCCGGACTTCTTTTTGTGGGGATATCTAAAAAGCAAGGTTTATGCAAACAAATCAGATACGCTTGAGCAACTCACACAAAATATTCGTGATGAAATTAATGAAATACCACGTGAAATGTATGAGAATGTAATGAAAAATGTGCTCAAAAGGGCTCGCATTTGTAAGGTTAACAGGGGCGGACATTTATCTGATATTGTAGTCCACACATAATTACCGACATTAAATAAAACTTTTATCCATTGTCTTTCATTTAATCAAAAATTATAGACAAACTAAGTAGTATGGCTTCCCGACGGACACCCTGTAGTAAGGGAGTAGCTCAAAGTAGATGATTCCGTGAAAAGCGAATTAAACACACTGTTTTCCTGAAAGTCAATCCTGACTTGACCATGAAAGCAGTCGCTTGCACCTGTCACTGTCTTAAGTGACCCACATTTTATCGTCAGTTATCATTCCCTTCAGAAATCGATCGATTTTGTTGCGTTTCAGCATTGATTTGCATTTAGTTTGTTTGCGGTAACTCGTGTGGCATCCATATATCAAGCATATTTGTGTCCACAGTCTTTGTATTTAAGTAGTTCTAATCGCTTTTAAAGGCAGTGATTAGTTTTTGGACAATCGAAACATTCTTTACATGGCTGTCAAACTTCCCATTATTTTATCGACATTTTCGACAATTGGCTTTCCAGAGCGTGGTGCATTTTTGCAATCTAAATTACCGAATCGAAATCGACGAAAACAAAATTGCGCATGATTGACCAATATCAGGACGATAAATACTATTCCATTTTTCAGTAGACCAGCTTACGTTTTGCTCTTTATCGAGGAAAAAATGTTAAATATTGCGTATTTTATTTTTGCAGCGGCCTATCTTTGATTTGCTCTCAAACAATAATGAGTCATTCAATCATAAAACTATTTGAATATTTTTTTGAGCAGGAAGTCTTACCTTTTTAAAGCCAAATATCGAAACCCGATCTCTCTTGTGGTGTAAGAGATACAGATTCCTAAAGCCGTCTATTGGAGAAATAATTGATTTATTTTACTATGTATTATATAGGTATATTGAAATCCGTATACAATATCCTCTAGATGTTTAGAGTTCGGTTGGTATATCTTGATCGCTTTTTAATTTATAACATAATCATTTTCATATAGTTTATAGGGTGTCAGCGCAGTAAGAGTAGTTCCACAAATAAAATATTATTTTTTGCACTTTCTTCTGCATTTTCAGTCTTTGGCAAAAGGGTGTCAGGACTTAAGAAGTAATGCTGTTATAAGTATAATAAGCACAAAAATGACGAAAACATCCTTACGAATACCGGCATCCAAAGCAAAAGGATATGTAGCTTATCCCGAAAGAGTGGGCGGTATGGCAAAGTAAATTAGCTAAACTCAAGCGATGTTACTTGCAAGAACGAACGATGAATGATGACGGCAAACTTAAGGAAAAGCTGAGCAACTGAACAGCTCAAAATAAAGAAACAAAAAAGAAAACAGCACAGGAAGTACATTTCATAAAGTAAATGAATGAATGAATGGAACCGAATGAATGGCTGACTTGATATTAACTAAAACCAACGTCATCAACATCAGGTAATATATCACACTCCCACTCTAGGATCGGTTAATGCAGAAATGCGACAGCGGGCGTGGGAGTGCTGATGGAATTTATACTACCCCTGTTTATTCTCCTTAGCTCAGTGTTTTGCGGCCTTACGTCTATTACACCATCGTGCCTTGTCTTTGCTGCAGCGGAAATGAGACGCTGTCGTAATGAAGATAACATTTCCTGTTGTCAGCAGTTGTAAAGTTATGACTACAAAAAGAACAAAAACAGCAGCAAAGCAAACAACAACTTGATTCGAAATCTAACAAGTTTCTGTTTTCTTTTTTCTCCCTTTAAATAGGTATATATGGAAAGTAATCAACAACAACAAAGCAAAATAAACTCAAAATAATAACAATAATAATAATAAATATTATATGTGATACAACTTTTGAATCGGCATTAAGAAATGTGCTGAATGACAGAAAAGCAAAGCAACAACAATCAGCTGATTAAGTGTAAAGAAAATTGTTGCTATTTCACTTTTCCTTGGGTTCATTTAACGCTCTAATACTTTAAAATAAGATGTTTTCGCAAAGAGTTTAGTTTCCGCTAGATTTTCAAGCGGTAACTAAATTGTCTACTAATGGTTAATTTGTGATTAGTTTGCAACAACTGCTCTGGGAAACTGTGGAATTTTATAACCAAAATCAGTGTTCACGATGTATTTTTTTTTTTTTTTTTTGTAGTAGGTTTCCTAACGGTTGTTCGTTTGAAAAGAACCAGAATCTTACATAGAATTCTTTAAGCAAATCAATATGTTCGGCATGAGATCAGACATTTTCTGATAATGTTAAAGGATATCCATTTGGTGGCAATTAAAGTGAAACAGAATATAGTTGAGCAACCAACTGGCGTGGTACAACAGAAGCAACCTGGATAATTGGGCAACGCCTGTGGTTGTTGTTGGCTGCCAAAACATAAAGAAATAAAAAACGGAATATTAAGAAATTTGTAAATAATGTGAGTTAAGTCCATTCAACTGGAATGTATGGCTCTCTACAAGAAAAATGGCTTTATGGATCGGTGGATATAGTCGGCACATACCAGTAGGTCCATTTATAGGCACTTTTTAAAAAAATGTAAAACATAAAAGACACAAATTTAACTGGGTAATCTTTATTACCATACAAAAGAAACATTCTTTACATTTTATTTTATACTTCCACCCAAATTAATGAAGCATCCGATGATACGGCAACAAGTACAGAAATTTCAATGAATGGATTGACCCATCTACCCTCTATCCATATATCTCTATCCGAAGTTGATGCAAAAATGTGAGGAATGCCAAGAGAAGGATGGTAAACCAATAAAGCATAATAAAAGCTGGAAAATTATAACTTTCTGTACATAATTATTACAATTTACTTATAACTTAGCCAAAGACTGGTTTAGAAATTATGGGGAAAACCATTAATTTTTCCTAAATCTGCTAATTTTTATTTGGAATGCCCCAAAGATAATACCTTTCACTGAATTTTGTAGAATTAAATAACAGATTGGGATCTATAAATACTCGTATATGGGATATACCTATATTACGTAATTTATGTGGAAGGTATCAGAAAGGACGTAGTTAGTCAGTAATGAAATAGACAATAATTTAAATTACTGCAGTCCACAAATTAGAGATTACACAGGAAAAATTAAATTTTGATGAATGCTAGAATTTCTATGTGATGTACAAGAATATGAGCCTCGACTCAGCTTATTTCCGTCCTCCAAATTAAGTTTATTAAACGCATGACATGCCTTAAATTTTATTGACTTCAGTGCAACTGATACATTTCTCAAGCCTTACCAATTTTTACAGAGCAGTAAGTACATTTAAAAAATTCAGGTTATAGCAGCCTGCTTATTAGAAATTTCAGACAAAATATTGAATTTCGGTAAATTTTTATTGGAGCTACCACAAGGGCGAGGGCACTTCATCTTCATTCCTTGACCACAATCGCTTAACGTGTACTAAATTTGACTGGCATTTGGAGGAGTGGCAAATAAATAAATGTAAAATTCTAAATTCGTCTTCAACCAATCTTTAATCGTAGGTTGTGACTGGCTAAGCATTTTTTCTGTATGGGGACTGAATCGCTCTAGTGCTCGTCTGTCTGTCTGTATGGAACCCATAGTAACTGCCGCTAATATTTATGAAACTTCTCAAAACTTGATGTAAATTAATTTTTAACCAGTCATAGCCGGAAATTGTAATTGGGTTTTATAGGGCATCCCCCCTTGTATCTTTCATAAAGTTAAGTAGATGTTCCGAAATTCAAATTTTCCTGCAAGTCATACAGGGTGATTTTTTAAGATTTAAGTTTTTCAGGATGGCAGCACTAGGTGGTAAATGCGTCCAAACGTCATCTGTCAAAGTGAAAAGTGTACAGTATACTCTGTCATTTCACCATGCGAAGACTAAGAAACGAGCAACGATTGCAAATCGTTGAAATTTATTATATTTATATTATATACGACCATTTTACGGTCGTCATAATCGACCTCGATGAATCAACAATTCGTGCTGTTATCACCAAATTTCGCACCAAATTTGCTTTGCTGGACATAAAACCATCGACTCGCATGCGTAGAGTGCATACCGAAGAAAATATTGCAACCGTAGCGACCAGTGTTACTGACGATCGTGAAATGTCAGTTTGTCGCCGTTCTCAGCGATTGGGAATGTGGTACTAACCACAAGGAAAATTTTACACGTCGATTTGGGTTTGGAAGCCTATAAAATTCAACTCACGCAAGAATTGAAGCCGAAAGACCTACCACAACGTCTAATTTTTGGTGAATGGGCCTTACAAAAGCTCAATGAAAATCCGCTGTTTTGTCGAAAAATTGTGTTCAGCGATGAGGCCGAAATGCTCGATAAAGTGACGAACACTTGGATCTTCCAAATGGACATTTTGAGACGGAGCCGCGGACAACATTTACATGAAATTATCTTTAAAAATGAAGTGGCAAAGACCAATTTATCGATTCCAATAAAAAATTTAAATATATGATGCAAATTTGTATTGTTTTATTCGATCTAAAGAAACTACGACTAAAAAATCACACTTTAATTCGTGGATTGCCGTAAACTAAATTTTTATCCATTATATTGCTCTATGGCACTATATTATGCCCCTTGTAATACCTCCCACGAAAATGGCCAATGTAACCTACATATCTGAGGTTCGTGTTTTTTTTTTTTTTAGTTACCCCAAATTCAGTTGGTTTTCTTACACATTAAGAGCCTGATAAACTTTGTTCAGCCTAATGATGTGGTTGAATTTCGAAAATTAAAATTTTTCTATATAGTCTGTGATTAGCATATATTTGGGAAATTGTAGCGATTTATAATGCCCGGTAAAATCAGAGATAATTCGATCAAATAACCACGTTCGTCCTGAAATCTCGTACGCAAATGGCTGTTTTAATGCATGGATACGAGAATGATTCATATGAACTCAGACAAATTTTCACCAAACGTGCGCTTGAGAGGATTATTTTCGAGGACGAAAATTGATGAGGCTGCTACTCCCTTATTGTAACTCTATTACAATGTTTGATCAAATTTGAGAATCAAATTTGAGAATTATGCAGTTGAACCCACATATATTCCTAATTTATGTTTTTTTATTACATTTCATTAAATTCACTATAATTTGGCATGCATCAGTTGTTTAGTAAACTTAGTTTTATGAATGAAAAAGGACTGCATTATCACACTCTTTAGAGTACTACACATTCAAATTGGCTAATTTGCTGAAGAAGACATCAGCAAAATCATAGGGATTCAGATAAGGTTAACCAATTTACCACGCCTCTTCTGGTACCTCGTGAGCTTTTCCAGAAAAAAACTGAAAAAACTGACTGAAATTTTTGTGCCGCTAACAGACCATCACCAAACCGAAGCCAAAACCGAATATACTCTTGATTTGTTTCTGTTCCTGGCAGGGGCACACAATAGTACAGTTTAGCTCTGGTTGCAGTTGTTGTTCTAAGTTTATTTAAAGTGCATTGAAAATTTGCTTCTGATTCATATTCGAAACAACATTGCTCTTCATACATTGATTAGTTTTTTAACCGTAATGAACTTAAAACCTACACTGACCCTGTTTCTTTACCGAAGCATAATGATGTTTTGTTTTGAAAAACTGAAACGAAAATACTCGTATAGGTTTATGCAGTTTCATATCTCAATATGGATCAGAACTGAAATCAGATGTAGTTTAATTTCTTGGCAGAAAAAGAGGTCTGACGCAAAACTGCGAAAAACAAAAATGGTTCAGATAGTTTATTTTTTGAAATTACGATAACAGGCTCTCAGAAATTTTAACAGCTACTTAAAAACTTTGTTTGTTTTTTGAATTGAAAATTTCGAATGAAATGCAAGCGACATATTTCAAAACCCAAACAGAATCAAAATTGTTTCTAATCCCATTTTGGATATACCAAACCAAAATTGGTTCGGATGTATGAAACAGAAACAAATTAGATACAGTTTCTATTCGATTTCTGGAATCAGAATAAAAATGTTGCTAGTATCCGAATCAAAATTATAAATAATTTCCAAATTTATTTCGACTGCCAACTCAAAATTGTATTCAATTTTGATGTTTTGTTCCTTTTTTGTCTGTTTCATGCATTCAAAACGAAACTGTGAATCAATTAATAATTTTGATTCTGGTTCAGAGTCTGACCAAGATTGCGCCGCCCACAAATGGCCTATAAATTACGCATAATCCACCTTGTAGAGAATTAAAAAATAACATTTTGAACGGGTGAGTATAAAAGTTTAGCATTACGTTTTCAGCACAGCAAACAAGGAATTGAAAGAAAAAAAAAACAAATAACAGAAAGTAAAAAATTTAAAAGAATTGTTCGAAAAATTGATGTATAAAAATAACTGAATTTAGGGAAAATTAACAAATGGACAACCTTTTTATTTTTCTTGTGTTTTATCGCTCATACGCACGCTAAGAGAGAGTAATGGTTCGTGTATGGCGTATGAAGGCGGCAGAATTGTGATCAGATTTCATTTCTAATTTTGCAATTAATAGAAATAATAATAGACAAAATTTTGAAATAGCTGTGAAATTTTTGAATTTTCGAAAAATTCAGAACATAAATTATTGTAGACAAAGCTGCCTGTCTTTACTTCGCGCTAAGCTTTATTTTCTCTGACGGGAAACAAACATATGAAGTGACTAATTTTTTCCGAACATGAATCAGTAGCAAATTTATAGTACATTTTAAATACATATATAGCAAAACTGAACTTCCGTAAATGTTTCTGGTACTGTTTCAACTATATAATAATAGACGGTAAATTTTTATTTAAAATTAAATTCATTTCCACCTGATATGGAACCGAAGCAAAAATATCTGTAGTCACAAAGGAAAACGACTTAAGTGGAATTAGGACATTATTATTATTGTACCTGACACTAACCCACATGCAATTGGTATTCGAAAATTCGGTGTAATTGAAAAATTAAAGCGATTTTTGAAAACAGTATTTTTTTTATAAATAACCTAATATCACTGAATATCCACATAAAATTTTGCTATAATTGATAAATTATTTATGATCGCTTAAGCGTGATTTAAATATTTCAAATATTTCTAAAGTTAAAACAAATTATAGCGATTTTTTGTGAATCAGTTAATATTGATAAACCATAAATTTGGAGTTCAGTTGTTTTTCCCTGCAAGCACAAATGTAATAATGAATGCGGGATTGGGGAAATTAAGCTGTTCTTAATCCTTTTTTAAAACAACTTAAATTAAGCGGCTTTTTTCGCTTTGTTACTTGTACTTTTACTGTGTTAAAGTTTTATAGGAATTATCAAATATTGTCATTACTTGTCTGGATATAATATGTAAGTAAACATTTTTTTGCAGAACAATTTTTTGCTTGAAACAAAACGTTAAATTAATCAAAATATTCCTTTAGGTCTTTAAAATTCCCTGCAACACTTCTGCTTTAAGCAATGACCGAAAACTCAATTCAATTTCATCGTGCACGCTTCTTTGATGGCCAAGGCGGGGAACTCGTCTTGCGTGCCACCATTATTCATTCCATTAAATGTCCGAGCACAGACATACAAGTGGTTTACAAGTAAATAATTTAAAAGCTGCATTTAGTTCATCTTTTATGTTGCTCCCACTCCCGCCTCTATGCCGTAAACAAGATTTTCCTCCTTTCGCCGAGTCTCTTAACTAATGTCCTTACGGGTGAGCTGTAGAGTCATTTATCCTGCAATTAATCATGATTACGCGTTTTTCTCCGGCACTTTTTTCAATTTTTGTTTTGAAATTCTTGTTTTTGTTGGCATTTCCTTCTTTTACACTTAGATTCTTTGAGTTTGTACTTGTTGCTTGAGGTCCCATCTCATCTCATCTCATCTCATCTCATCTCATCTTATCGTAATCGCAATTCCTTTTCGTGCATTTCTCACTTAATTTTTATTTATTTGGAATCTAGCGTGTCTCGGTTGCTTCGTCCTTTTTATTTTGGTGTTGGCCACTTCCTCAGATGAGACAATACGAGAAGTTGGAGTTCAAAAGCAAACGTTCTGAACTTTTTTTTAATAACCGAAAAATCAGGACTTAACTTATAACGTATACGAGTATACATGCAAAAATTATTGCATGATTGATTGATTGACCGATCGACTGATAGGTGAACAATGGAAATGAAACTAGTTATCGCTTCTCTTAAGCCATAATAAAATTCTAAGCCTTTAATCACCACATGGATGGTCAACTCTTGGCATATAACAAAATATGACAATATTCATTATAGGCGTAGTTTTCAATTTTGCTTCAAGGTTAAAGATCTTCCGATGTCTTTCCTGCAGTGGCAAGTCTGTTTGTAACCTTAGATTATAACTTTTTTCAAATATTGTTAGCATACTGCTCGAAATATACACTTTGAACGCAATTTTGTTACGCCTCTCTCGCAGAGGTTTCGTTTTCATTGGCAAAAAACTGCGACAACCGATTTACAAAATCTTCTCCTGAGGCGAATTTTTCACCACCAAAATTATTCGCCATGGCGTTATTCTAATAGAACACAATTCCCTTCCTATTGTCCAAAGCTGGTCCCTTCTGGGCGATTGTTTACTTCAGCCGGTTCAGTAACAATAAGTATATGGCCGAATTGAGAGTTTGGCTATAGAGGAGCAGTTCATAAAATATGATTCCCCAACAATCCCTACAAAAACACAGCAAACCCTTCCTGATCGTAAATATTGGCCGTTTGCGCCAACTCACCGCTCCAGCAAAAGAAGTGCATCTGAAATGAAATTTACCCCATTATTTAATATAGGCTTGTCATAGGAAGGAATCGGCTTTTTACGGTGTATCTCTTTCACATTTTCATGAGAGTTGTTATATTATAGCAATGAAAAGCAATCACTTTGGTGCCATTTTTCATTTGAGCAAAGAAATTTTGTTTTTGGATCAAAGTTTTCATACCGAAATTTGGCCGTTAAATAGTGTTTCTACGAAAAGTGATTACGTGGTAGTCGAATCCAAACAAACTAACAGTATTTGAATGCAATTTAATTTAAAAAGATCCACCGGGTTTGTTTAGATTTAGAAGCTGTATAAAAATGCTTCTTTGGAAATGATATATAGGGTGGCGCAAAAGTAATGCTACGATTTGATCAGTGAATAGATTTTTTGTTCATCAAAACTAAAGGAACGAAGTCACCGAAACCACGAATTGGTCATGATAGGCTATTACAGTATCAGTACCATAAGTTCTATTCATCTTTTTAGCTGTCTGGCTTGCGTATCCATCTTTATCGAAGAAAAAGTGTAAAACTATTGAGTCAAGCAATTACAAAACTGTATGAGTAAATTGTTGAGTACAAGACCTTATTTTTATTAACTCGTTCTTTATACAGCGCAAGATACAAATTACTTTGGGAAAATTTTAGATTTCTTTTGTACCATACTTTATATTTCAAATGTCAGTGCCAGTCCTGTGGTAAGGAAGCGTATATAAGGAATTAAGAATAGAACCAAATTTGTTAATTCACTTAGTAACTTTATTTTCCAAAATTTAAACAAGGACAAAACAAAGTTATTGGTTTCATCGAACAAAGAGTCTAATCGTTTGGGACGCTGTGTGAACGTTGACAACTATAATTTGGAAGTGGTGGAAAAATTCATCTACCACGGCTCCGCTGTAAACAAAACGAATGATGTCAGCATGGAGATAAAGCGGATGAATCAGTACTGGCTGTTTTCGAGAGGAAAATTCTCAGAAAAATATATGGACCCATCATTGTTAACGGAAAGTATCGACGTCGCATAAACAATGAGCTGAATGAGCTATATACCAACATCGACGTGGTCAAACGCATTAAAGTTTTCGACAATAAACTCGATGGACGGCGCAGAAGGGGGCGACCAAAACTCCGTTGAAAGGACCAGGCTTTTGAAATATTGTCGAAGCTTGGTGTGACGAATTGAAGGAGAAGCGTAGAAGATCGAAGCGTTTGGAATTATTTTCGACGGATGGCGTATAATAGAAAAGTATGCCTCTCCCAGTCCCCACCTAAGAAGAAGAAGCAGCCGAAATATTAATTTATAGCCATTCACGGATAGTAGTTGTGAATGTTTTACATTATATATTCGAAAGAAAATTTAATGTTAAAAAAAAAAAATATTTGTGAAAATTAACTTTTTGTATTGAAATAGCTTATACGAGGTATGATAAAAAAAGGTTTTTTTTTTAAATTTCGTGAGTTACGTATGTTCGATTTTCGCATTTATTTTCTGTTATATTGGTACACATGTCTGTTATATATGTTGACAATATCAGCCATTTTGGATTGTCAGTTTGTTTTTGGCAGATGAAAACGTTAGTTGTGTTTTGGTGTGCTCTTCGATTTTTTACTATTCTTTTATTTTGTAAAAAAAGTTAAATTAAATGTTGACTGTGGCGTTTGGCGAGTCTACTATAAGCAGAAACAGAAGTTCAATTGTGGTATAACCGGTTTAAGGAAGGCCGAGAAGATATCAATGACGATACTCGTCCTGTTCGCCCGAGCACGTCAAGTTCGGTGAAATGTGAAGGTTTTGCTCACTGTTTTCTTCGATTGCAATGGCGTGGTGCATCATGAATTCTTGCCACAAAGTCGTACGGAATACTACCTTGAAGTTATGCGCCGTTTGCGCGAAGCAATTCGTCAGAAACGCACAGAATTGTGGAAAACCCAATCATGGATTTTGAACCATGATAATGCACCAGCTCACACATTGATGATTGTGCGTGAGTTTTTGGCTAAAAATAAAACCGCAATCATGCCTTAACCACCACATTCACTGGACTTGGCCCTCTCAGACTTTTTCCTCTTCCCAAAACTGAAGACACCGATGAAAGGAAAGCGTTTTGCTACGATTGAGGAGATGAAAGAAAAATCGAAACAGGAGCTGTTGGCGGTACAAAAAAGTACGTTTTAGAAGTGTTTCGAGGATTAGAAGAAACGCTGGCACAAGTGTATTATATCTGCGGGGGACTACTTTAAAGGAAATAAAATAGAAATTGATGTATAAATAAATACTTTTTGAAAAAAATGAAAATAACGGTTATTTTGTTTATCACACCTCGTATGAATAAATTTAAATAAGACTAGCATACACCGGGAATTCGCCAATATGTAATTTTATGCGAAAATAGTTTGGATCACTTTAATTACATTTGCGTCTAAAATTGTTTGCGTGACATTAAAATTATTCTAAAAACTTCCATATCAATCATGCGTTTGTATAAAGTCCTAAACCAGAATTTCTCAGATAATTCTGTTCATAACTTTTTTTCGCAGTTTCAGGCGACGGGGATTCATGGAAACATCGTAAATATAATAATAAGAGAGACTCATAGGAGCCCAATCTTTTTATTGGTGATCATGACCTCAAGCTTTAAATAATACCACTGTGACTGAATTGAGAGTAATAGCCAACCTTATCGCTAATGGGCTCAATTAGATTAGACCAATTATTGCGAAAATGAACCCGTTTAGCACTCGATTTTACTTCAGGATATATTGAAGTAAGTTTTTTCTAGTTTTTTTTTTCTATAGACGTTGTAAAGCAAATTACTTCGGTGGTAGGCAAACTTTTGTCGGGATTAGAAGTTAAGAGTTTCGAAAGCGTAAGATATAGATGTTTGTATCTCAAAGGGGGTCAGTTTCACTTATAATCTAGTATGCTTGTTTGTCAAAGTTGCCTGTACCACAGAAGGAACCTCGATGATTGTACACCAATGATTGTGGAATTTTTTCGTCGTGTTTGGATATAAGAAACATGAGTGCGAGGATTAGGGATACTCGTCAGTTTCTGCAGTAATGAAAGGACCACAAAGGTGGTAACTGTAATGACATACAACGCGGTTGGTTGCTTAGCTCCTAATTAGATTTGGATCCTATTGTCCGATGTCTATCGGTGCAGAGATCTATAAAAAGTTCAGAATAACGCCGTTAGAATTATACAGGATTTCTATCAAAGGCGACAAAGGCCGATATAATTTTTCTCGTAATTATCCTTCGTCCGATATCATTGGATATGACAATAAAAGCATAACATAAAAATGGAAACGTTTAAATTGCAAGTATGTCTGTATAGTAGACGCAGTAACTGTTGAAAACTTCGTAGAACTTGACACTGACTAATATTTTGCCAGTTCCTACCGGAGCTTGCATAGGATGCACAATCCCGAATTTTTGTGAATTGCGTTGCCTTGTAATAGAATTTACATTTTTGATACCATTTGATAAAATCAATCGATTGACAACGTTTCTTCTGGTATTCTCTTAAATTTAGCTACATAAGTGTAGCTACACTGAATTTGGTCAAAATTAGAACATGTTGATTGGTAAGTTAAGCTCTGAAATTGAAAATGGACTGCAGCACAATTTTAATTTCCGAATGTCGCTCAGTTTGTGTGGTTCAGAAGTATCAGAAGGCATGTGACACTACCTCTATTCTCCATGTAAACTGGCCGATATTCTAAAATTCAAATATTTTTCTGTATTTTTTAACTGTTGTTCTGCAATAACCACTGCATTGCTTTAAGCATACAAGAAAACGACCAGCCATACGAGTATATAAGGCACAGTAAAAAGAAATTCATTAATTTTCCAAAAGGTGGCTTTAAAAATTTTGTATATCGCGCCGTCGAGTTACGCTAGATGGCGTTATTGCGATAAGATTTCGTACTCCAAAAAAAAAATGAAGTGGTGGATTTGTGATTGTTCAACTCAGTATTTTTGATGTGAATAATGCTTACATATGTTTCTGATATTGCGACAGCCAATCACGCGCAACTTTGGTTTCGTTGAGTTCATTCTGGTAATTTTGACGTCGATAAAATAATGGAAATCGTCAAGTTCAACCATCACGTAAACAACATCTCGATTGCCCCGGAGCTAAGTATTGTACAAAAAATCGCTTGGAACCAATTGGATAAGGTCTGATATAAAAAGAAGTTTGATGTATGGGTGCCACAAGGGTTAACGCAAATAAAAATCTCATGGATCATGATTTCTATCTGCGAATTGCTGCTGAAACAAAATCGACCCATTTCTGAAGCGAATACTGGTTGATTATGAAAAGTGGGGCATTTACGACAACATGAAGAAAACCCCAAACTAGGATTGATGATCGGGAAAGATTTGTTGTGCATTTAGTGAAGTTAGGAGGCTGTTACCCTTCTGCCGAATTCTTAACATGGGCCAACAATTGTAACATCTGAAGGGCGCGGTATCTCAAAAGCGGCCAGGCTTGGCCAATAACAGAGGAGTTGTGTTGCATCAGGACAACGCCAGGCCACATATACCGATAGTGACTCGCCAGAAGTTTCGGGAGTTTGATTGTTAGATTCTTATGCATCTAACCTATAGCCCAGCCCCGGCATCAAGTGATTACCTGTTTCTGCCGGTGGCGAATGATTTTGCTCATCAAAAACGTTACTCTAGAAAGGCTTGTGGAAATCGTCTGTTTCCTGTATTTTTTTCGTCAATAAAGACTAGGATTTTTATGAGAGAGCCAGAGTGGAATTATCCTCGAAATGGCAACAAGTTATCGACCGAAATGGTGTTTATTTGACCTATTTGTTATTATTTTATCTACTTTAAATTAAGCCTTCAGCGTCATGAGAAAATAATGGGTTTTTCATACTACACAATACGCC
Source organism: Philornis downsi (assembly GCA_019455685.1). Lineage (NCBI taxonomy): Eukaryota > Metazoa > Arthropoda > Insecta > Diptera > Muscidae > Philornis > Philornis downsi. The sequence goes on along the minus strand of JAHXMU010000058.1, from coordinate 1,203,353 downwards.
GGTCTGGCAAGGCTGTCAGCTGTCGACACATTACATGCAGATGACGCCTACAGTAGTGTGTTGAGTTTTGTTTGAAACGAATTGTGCGTAAATGATTGACTTCTTTCCATATTGCAGGCTCATCTACTGTACCTCCTCTTCCTCTTCAACTGCAGATCAATAACGTTGAGCTTGCTGTACTTGAATTCTCTGTCTTTTACTTGAATTATATATTGTTAAGCATTTTGATCATTACATATATTAATATATATGTAACTGGAATTCAACGGCAAGTATTGAAGAAGAAGGAAAAGAAAGAAAGGATACTGTAAATCTTGCATCAATTCCGTACCGAATTATTTTTTTATTCATTTCATGATTCGAAACTGCTGCCAAATTTTGAGTACTTGTTTGTTGAATCTCTCCTTTTAGCGAGGCCTTATGCCGCCCATGAGAAATAACATTTCCAAGCTACAGTCCACATCTTCATCCATCGAAGTAAAGTTTTGGCAATTTCTACACCTGTCATTTGAAGTGTTATTTATTTAGCGAAAGGTTTGCCATTTACGAATGTCGATCGTTTAACAGCCAAAGAACGCGTAAAAGTAGTAGTTATTCAAACGTGGCCACTTTTTCGTGCATTACGGGGTGATTATCGCCATAACTGATTTACTGTGGAATAATTTAGCAAGATTATAACGAAATTTCCAGAGACTAGAAGCATTATCTCTTCTGCTAGTGAAAGTGTGGTGCTTACCCTGAATTTAAATTCGGAGCGCTATAGCCGTATGATAACCGAATTTTTTTGGCCTGCAATTGAAGATTATGAACTGGACGATAGGTGGCTCAGTGTCACAGACTGCACAATGCGACCGATTTTGGCTTTATTGCATGAGAAGTTTCAGAAAGTGTAATTTCACGTTTTGGCGACAACAATTGGTCACCAAGATCATGCGATTTGAAGGCGTTAGACTGTGTTTTGTGGGGCTACGTCAAATGTCGTGTTCACGCTGATAATTTCCAAACTATGAAGCATTTTAAATCGCCGAGATACCGACCGAAATATTTGAAAACGTGATCGAAAATTATCCCAAAAAGATCCATTGCTGCAACAAATTCAGAGGCGGTCATTTAAATGAAGTTGTATTTCGTACATAACGGCAAGGTTCAGGTATTATAATGAAATAAATGTTTCTTTGAAATCATAGCTGTATGTGTGTTTTATTTCACTTTATTTTTGAAACCGAAAAACGAATAACCTTTTATTTATATAAAATGACATATTCTTATTTAAGCTGCTCACTAATTAGGCAGATAAAGAATTTTTATCTAATTCATAAAATATTTATAAATATGGTTTCATTTATATTTGGACTATATTTATTTAGTTTGGATTGAACAAACAATTGCTGGCAATATGCAATATGACAGGTTGGTTTAGCAGCACCTTTTCCATTGTTCCCATCTGCCGGTATATACATAGTCGTAATTGTGTCTACTAACCTCTCTGCAATTTCCTTTTCCTATTTGCTATAATTTTTATTCTCTTTATTGCTTATTTTTTCTTTCTACAGTTCAACGTTCGGTGTCAACCTCATTCTCAACGACTATCGCCCTCTATACTTTAGTGCCTTAAAACCTAACTATACTTACACTTTATTATTTGCGTAACCTTACACGCCATCATAGAGCATCGCTTTTCTCTATACCATCGTTGTAGTCACCATCATCATCATCATCATCATCACTGTCCTCGATGGTCTTTTGCACTCCTTTGGAATATAATTCACTGTTGTTTTTGTCGCGTCTTAGAGAGTGTCTATAACTTGGGCGTTATTCCAGCAAACAAACCTCATTCCCGGTACTTGATTGTTTTTGTCATTTTTTTTTCCTTTTAGCAATTCCTTGTTGGTCCTGCTGCACATTTTGCTGTGTATCTGCTCTCCCAACTGTCTGCTTCGTACAAAAGTGATATATTTGTTTTTTTCATTATGATGTCTTTTGATTATTTTATTGCCAAACAAATACCACAAAGAAAGCGATTGTCATTTCCCCTAAGCCAATATGAATTTAGTCATGGTTTAAAAATCTGCAGTTTTTCTTCTTGTTGTTTAATAACAATAACAATTGTTGTTTGGTTTCTATAATTTCGAAGTTGTATACATTTGTGATTGATTATATTTTGTTGGAGATGGAGCATATGTTTTCGTCGCAATGCGTTGTCAAGCATATGGAACAATATCGCAATAACGCATTTGAAAAGAAGAAAACAAATTTAGTGGCATTCACTGTTGATAGTATCAGGTATTTCAGTTGTAGCATTTCCTTAATTTCATAGGAAACGAAACAAACGGTTAAAAATAAAAAATGCACAATTTTCTCAATTTCCAAAGAGCACAGTTGTAGATACGTCATAGTTAACAATTCTATTTGACGTTATCTGAAATTATCGTCGAAGAGATATCTGTTTCAACCGTTTTTTTTCTGGCGAAAATCTGAATGTCTTACTAGAGGCAGTCTCCGAAAAGTCTACCATGTTGGACCCTATAAAGGAATTCCTAGACCTATATCTTCACACAACGTCCTTTACATTGATGAAGAAGTGAGTGAGGTACCATCAGAAGCTCAGTATTTAGCTAGATTCTTAATTACGGAAAGTAAAATAAGCAAAATCATAACATACAGAAATTATTGTACAGGATTATCCATTTTTCGATTTCAAAAGTGAAGTTACATAGACACGTATAAAGCTATGATTTCGATGAAAGTTTTATTTCATTACAATGTTAGGACCTTTTTATTATAGACGAATTACAATTTCATTTAAATGACCGCCTCTGGAATGGTTGCGGCAGGGGATCCTTTTGAAGTTTCTCCAAAAATACGGCCCAATGACAACTCCGAACCACAGCACAAATCAGTCACTTTTGCAGATAGATATTTGCAGTAGATATTTTTGAGTTTGCTCCAGCCTCATTTAAAAAAAAAAGTCCCAATGACATCTACAGACTATAATGCGCTCCGAATGCATTGGCTTTCCCACAGTCACTTCTGGGTTGTCCGAGCCCCAAATGCGATAGCTTTGTTTTTTGACGTAACCACCAAGTGAGAAATGAGCTTCATCGCTGAAGAACATTTTGTTCAATTGAAAGCTCTCGTTTGAATCACCACTTTTGTAGTAAGTTGTAACTATTTTAACGCATTTTTCAGTTGTTAAACGATCCATATTCGTAAATGACAAACCTTTCACTAAATAAATAAAACTTGAGATGACAAGTGTTTAACAGCTGACAGCCTTGCCAGACCGATGCTTTTAAAATCACTAAATACATAACGCTATCCTCATCCAGAGGAATGGAAGGCCTTTAAAGTACCAGGTATCCTTGAACGAATGCGTTTCATGACTTTCTAAGTCGATTGACCGATATCCATCTGTCTGGCGGGTTGGCTGCCTGATGAACACGATAATTGCCGTAAATCTTTAGGAACTTTTTAAAACTTGATGCAGCCCAATATTTTTCCAAATTGTAGTCGGGGATTGTGAATAGGTTACATAGGTTCCATTCCAATTTATGTTTTGTGAAATTCAATTTCCTGCCTAAAACTGCTCATCCATAACATGCAGCTATCCAACAATTTTTGTTATTTATATTTTGTCCTAATTCCTAGTAAGATTTAAAAAAATCAACCAATGGAGTTGTTGACCTTCGTATACCTCGTATACAAATGAACGGTTTAAATCATACATTCTTGGCTTCATATATCCCAATTGGTTACATTAAATTTAGTCAAATTTGGTACACTTTGAGCGTTTGCCAAGATAGGACCTCGGAGTGACAAAGGACCACATTGCACATATTCTATTACAAATTTTTGTCGCAATTCAATCAATCGTCTGTAATTTCTAACTAGTCAGTATAGTAGGTTTTTAGCCACCACATTGCTTTACAATTCTCTACAATATAGGAGAAAAAACCTATCAATTAACAACGCCGCTTCTGGTACAAATGATTGACATAGCCCATATAGTCTTATCTCCATGTTTACCAATCACTTACAATAAATTCGACTGAAATTTCCACATATCGTACGTTTAGTAATCTTCGTCCTGCACATGAAATTGGATGATGTTACCACGCCCCTTCCCATAGAAATTCTTCGATTTATTGAAATTTATTTGCTACTGTAATCCCAAATATGAAGTTTGAAGTTACATATATTTCCGTTAATTGCATTATAATACTGACTTTTACTAATACTGGCTTTTACCTCTACCCTAAGGAAGAGGTAATGCAAACTATTTTCTTTCGTATAACAAAGTTTAAAAAAAAATCTAGAGTTTGCTCATTTATGCTAAATGCAGTATAGGGTTATCCACTTAGTGGTCTCAAAACCACCTGTCTGGCAAGACTGACAGCTGCTGAATACCTGTCATCTCTAGCGTTATTTATTTATTTAGTGATACGAATGTGGATCGCTTAACAACCGAAGATCGTGTGAATATCGTTAAAACTGACTACAAAAAGTGGGGATTCAAACGTGGGGACTTTTCGTTCATTACGGGGTGATTATGGATTAAGGTATTGGCAAGACTATAAAAAAGTTTGAAGAGACCGAAAGCGTTACAGATGTGGTCAATCCTGTGCATCTTCGCAATATACGAACTGTCGACAATATTGCTTCTGTTATTAAAAGTGTGGCGGATAATTTGTCGATTCCACGGCGTTCTCAACATTTGGACCTATCTTAGCGCTAATTATGGCATATTTTGAATCTGGATTTGGGTTTGGACATGATTTCGTTGACTACGTCAACAAGCAAAATTGTCGAAAATGGGTCTCCGTGAACCCAGAAGTGATTGTGGAAATGCCATTACATCGGGGAAAAATTACTGTTTGGTGCGCATTGTAGTCTGGAGGTGCCATTGAGCCGCATTTTTCCAAAAATTACGCTGGAGGAAGCATTTCTGTCAATTCAGAGTGCTATTTCCGTATGATAACCGACTTTGCTTGGTCTACAATTTAAGATTATGAACTGGACGATAGTTGGTTTCAACCAGACGGTGCCATGAGCCACACAACACGACCAATTTTTGCTTTATTGCATGAGAAGTTTTAGAGATCGCAGCTTCACGTTTCGGCGGCGTCAAATGATCACCAAGATCATGCGATTTGACGCCAAAAGACTTTTTTGTGGGGCTATGTTAAAGGCCGTATTTATGCAGATAATCCCCAAAGGGCGGCGTATTTAAAAACCAACATTCACCAAGTTATCGCCAAAATAGCGCCCGAAATGTGAGAAAATGTGGTCGAAAATTACCTCGAAAGAATCCACTGCTGCTATCAATCCAGAGACGATCATTTAAATGACATTGCAAACTTTATAATGAAGTAAAAGTTTCATCAAAATCACAACTTTATGTGTGTTTTTTCTTTAATTTTACTTTTGAATCCGGAAAATGGATAATGAGTTATTATTAAGTTTTGGTTATTCAATTGTTCGATTAATCAATTAACCATGGATTTTGAATATTCCAAATTGATTAATTTGGTTAATCAATTAATCGTATATCTCTAACATTTATTGATGGCAAGCTTATGAGAAGTTATTTTAATCCTGCAATTCAGTTTTGTTATTTTGTTCAGCCCATCGCAAAGGATTGCTGGTTATAGTGATTGCGCTCAATTTTTTTTACTATGCGCTATAGGTTGGGTTGTTTGCATTAAGCGCTATTTTTGCCAGTGAAGGCTTAAGAAGTGATGGTTAGTACACGTGACTATCATTAGCATGGTCGAGGGTTCAACCCCGCATACAACCGCCTATCATTATTTGAGCGGCGGTCATCTCGAAGTGTCTGACGAGTAATCGACTAATTGACAAGTCTGGTAAATGCTTCTCAAACTGTGGAGTTCGGTATTGTCGTTAAACTGTAGGTCCTGTTGAGTGAGCCTAAAGATAGATTACGTGTAAGCTTACTGAATGTGGGAAGCTCTCCCATACCTTATTCATGAAATGCAAGGGAATTTATCGCTTGAGTTAAGGAATTGAAGAAGCCGACAATGGAGTATTTGGTTTTATTGTGTAATGGAAATATTTTTTTTTTTGTTATTACTCCGTCCCAGAATGTTTCGCCAAAGTTTTTCCTTTTACTTGTCACATATACAGAATTGTGCACAATTCTCAATATTTCTAAAAAACATTTTTTCAAAAAAACAAAAAAAAAAAAAAAAAATTAGGAGATCTTTTCGCATTTTTACCTACAATTGGCAGGACAACTTTTAGTGATAAATTAATTTACTATGCGATTCTCTATACAGAGGTTCTGTAGTGCGGATCCTTGTCAGACTACAAAGCCATAATTTATTGGTATGTCTTTAGTTTTGATTACAATTTTTGTTTTGAACTGATTCATTATAATCTTAGGCTTTCCTTACCGATATTGTCGTGGCATTGCAGGAACTACGAGTTTGGGGATGATAACTGAAAATCGCCATGGCGTGAGCTGAACTCAACACCGAGCTACCTGTCTTTTTCCAGAGAATTTCAATTTCTATCTATCTAAAGCTGTTCTCTGATATTAAAGTCGTCAATTACCGGTGTTTATATTTCCACCTAACTTAATTAAACTTGTTTAACTTTACATTTCCTCCTCACAATAATAATAATACCTACACTTAGTCCTCAGTATACTCGAAGTATCTTTTCGTTCACTAAATTTAATTTCGTTATGCATTAAAACTAAAAATTCAATAACCGAAAATTCCAACAATCTTGCAACACCTAAAAGCCTTATCTTAAGTGTCGGTGTTGTTTCTTTTTTGTTGTTTTTTTTTTGTCCTTCCTAATCTCTAAACACAAACTATAATAAATTCTGACTTTATCCAATTGACCACAAATAAAATAAAAACAAATAGTTTCACTTACTGACTTTCTTATTAGATTTACGTAAATACCAACAAATACAGACACTCACACACATGAAAACACACGAGATTACACACATACGTATAATATTTGCAGAAAGTAGAAATCCTCTTAAAGATTACATGATTCTTAAACATGATTTAATACAATTAGCCATGGCAAGAAGCTTCAAACCATCTAACAAATAAGGCCAATAGCAACACTTTCAAACAAATTTAGTTAAGTGTATCCACGTCCTATGAGTCTCTTACGTTGTTTTGTTGTAAGTTGGGAGTAGTTCATATATCCTGTACACATGTACTAGTTTTAGCCAAAAGGATGTTAAAGGATTGTGTGTGTAAGTGTGTACGAGTGTGGGTTTGTGCGTGCGTGTGTGTTTAGGTGATGTGTAGATGTGTGCAAACACAAAACAATTAATCACAACGTGTTTTGAATATTGAAATAGCCGAAACGTGATTTTTGCTATATGAAAAGTTTGTGTTTTTGATACACAACAATTTGCATGCAAATGTATATGGATGTAAACGGGTGTAAACGTTTTGGCCACAGTTTTATGTATTAAAATAAAATTTTTACGAAATTTAAGAAACGTCTCCCCAGCAAAAAGAGCAAGAAATACTTACATAAAATATTAGTTATGATGAAATGTGGAGATAACAAAGCTGCATTTTATAAAATGATCTCGAACAAAACAGTGTCGATTGAAATTGCACTTACTTAAGTTCATCTAGTGGACAGGCTCAAAGTAGGGGAAGCTGATAGAGACGAACCACAAAATAAACTGCTCTATCGGATCCAAAATAGACTAGTAACAAACACTACCATGTAATGCAAATAGAGCAACTGTATCACATTTAAACAGCAAAACGACAGCTGATTCATTATATGTCAACAAAAAAAGAAATAAATAAAATAAAATAAAATAAAATAAAATAAAATAAAATAAAATAAA
>JAHXMU010000058.1:1175023-1195488 GCA_019455685.1 Philornis downsi | reverse complement strand
ATAAAATAAAATAAAATAAAATAAAATAAAATAAAATAAAATAAAATGTAAAAAAGGGTAACAAATTTTTACAAATATGTATACAGTTTGAATAAGCTTTCGTTGGACAGGTAATCACAGCTTCATCAGTAGGAATGCAATTTCATATCATTTGACAAGACTGAAACCGTAGCGCCCAGAAGGAAGCGTTTAAAATATCAAGCGTATTTTGACCAAAGGTGTTTAATGACTTTTCTAATCGTTTAAGTGATTTCCGTTTCTGTGGACGACGGTTAGACATAACAACTGTCATAAATGTAATGAAACTTGGTCTAGTATTTATCCATATCGAAGGAAGGAAGGTATAAATGCTCTATATCGATCTGCCCTAGCTGGTGCCGTAAATATAAATTGACAGATTTTTCGAAATTCCGTATTTCCTCTTCAACAAAGTTGTAGGAACCTAAATTTTTGTTTATTGAACTATTTCATGATGCTTGGCAAAATACCAAGAAAATACCCGATTTTTTACAACCATTCCGATACCTTCTATACAAATGACCGAATTAACGCATATATTCAAAGGTTCATATCTTTTATCCAGATAGATTCAGTCAAACTTGGCATTCGTTAAGGGATTTTTTAAATATGCTCTGAAAATACACCGGATTGCCAATCATCTGTACAAATTTACCGATTTTCTGAAATTAAAATTTGTAATTCCATATTCGTAAAGTTTTGTCTATCTTATTGCTTCACAATTCCTGATAAAATATGATAGAAATTGGCAAGTATTTACGCTACTTTTGGTTCCTCTCAAGTAGTTGCACATCATTCTATCAAATTTGGAATTCATCTATCTGGCTTTTAATAAACTTGTTCTTAGAATAAAAATAAGCTGCACTGCCACGGCCACTGGAATATCTCGCACAGTAAATTAACCAATTTATATAAATTTAATGTTTCCCCTGTAAACACTAATTGATATACTCTAGTAATGTAAATATGTTGCTGTCTATATCATATTGCAATGGGTGGAAAACTTAACCTCATATTCATGACTTTTCACTGCTTCCCATAAAAATTTTCTATTTTAACCCATATATATTTTTAGGTTTACATCTTTCATTCAATCGTGCTAAATTCAATATAACTTAGCAACCATCACGCTTTTATTAAACTTAATTCTGAGAATGAAAATGACCTACATTGCCGATTGCGTTGGTGTACCTCACGTACAAATTAGTCGAAGACATGGACTCATAGTTTACTATACGTAATAGTTAAATCCAATAAGTTATATAGGGTTATCCATTTAGTGGTCTGGCAAGACTGTCAGCTGTAAAATAACTGTGATTTGAAGTGTTATTTATTTAGTGAAAGGGTTTCCGTTTAACAGAAAAATAACGCGTAAAAATAGTTAAAACTTACAACAAAAGTGGCCATTAATTTTACAGGGTGATTATAATTGTCATAACCGACTTACTGTGGAAGAAATTTTCAAGATTATAAAACAATTTGAAGAGACTGGAAGCGTTACTGTGCGATCGAACTGACTTATTGTGCGAGGAATTAGCAAGATTATAAAAAAATTTGATGAGGCTGCAAGCGTTACAGATGTGGTCAGGCCTGTGCATCATCGCAATGAACGCACTGCCGAAAATATCGCTTCTGTTATCTAAAATGATAATCTGAATTTGAAATTCAAAGGGCTATAGCAGTATGATAACCCACTTTTTTGGCTTGCAATTGAAGATTATGAACTGGACGATATGTGGCTTCAACCGATTTTGGCTTTATTGCATGAAAAGTTTCTAGGAAGCGTAATTTCACGATTTGGAGACATCAATTAGCCACCAAGGTGGTGGGTTTTACGCCCTTAGATCTTTTTTGTAGGGCTATGTAAAAGACCGTATTTATGCGGGCAATCCCCAAACGTTGATGCATTTGAAAACCAAGATTCGTCAAGTTATCGCCGAGTTATCGTCAAAATATGTGAAAAACTGGTCAAAAACTAGCTCAAAAAAATCCACTGTTGCAACCAATCTAGAGGCTGTCACTTAAAGGCATTGTATTTCTTGTATAATAGCAGGGTCCACGCATCATTATAACGAAAAGAAACTTTCATCGAAATCATAGCTTAATATATATTTTATTTATCTTTACTTTTGAGACTGAAAAGTGGATAACCATTTACTTTTTCATCATTTACCACACGTTAATTCGCAGAATTTGTTTATAAAACATCGTAAAGGTTGTCCTAAATAAGCAAAATATTAATAAGGACAATTTTAAAAACTATTAAAATACAAACGAAACAACTTAGTGTTTCGAGTCGACAAATGCGGTAAATGAACATAAAATAAAATAATTTCAAAAATACTACGAGAAACACAAAATATTTCATTCGTTTTTTGTTAAAAAATTTTTCACTATTATTGTGATATTGATTATTGTGAAAAGAAAACGGTACATTACGAGTATATGTTATTCTAAAACTTTTCATTTTTAGCTACTGCGTTTTCCCATCATTTTGGCAACATATGAATGCCTCGTCGATAGGAAGCTTCATCACTTATGCTATTCAAGAATCGGCCCAGTTTTTGTGTCATCCATCAGGACAATCAAGAGGACAATGTTCTGTAAATAGGACTTCTTGACTGAGGGTTTCAAAGTAGATTTTCATCACCAAATCTTTCTATGAGTTTTCTTAATGTACCTGACGTAACTTTCACTTAGTCGAGTAATCGACAAGTCTAGTAAAAGCTTCTTACTCTTAAACTGGATCGTCGTTAAATATAATATGTTTTTCAGGAAAAACAGAGGCAACCAATTTTTTTTTAGAGATCAGTAGTAAGTTATATGGAAATGAAACACAAGATAATCCTAAGTAGATGCAATTTTTGTTTATCGAATTTATGGCATTTATTAATGCTATATTTACAAACCACAGTTTTTTAATTAGTTGCGGAAAAGAGTATAATGCATTGAAGAGACGAGTTGAACTCTAAGTATCATTACTTGTAATCCACTAAAAACATTTTTAGAATTTGATATTTAGTTAGGTTAATCTACTTATGTGGCTGAACGGTTTGTGAACATGAAAACTCTGGTAATTGTAGGTAGGAAATGAAAACGAAAATTTGTAAAAGATGATATCTTCACAAGTCATGGCTTGGAATAGAGAAATATTATTCTTCTTATTCCCATTTGTTTCATCGCGTACAAAACATCAGATTTTAACAATATTTTACTAAATTTTTCCGTGACATGAAGGACTGATGTGCAATTGACGAGGCGATTTTTCAAATATATGAAATATAAGGTATTGAAATTCAACTTTTTTTATTTCCAAAAGTCAATTTCTGACTTTTCTAAACATAGCAAAGCCAGCTAATAAACAGCCAGTTATGAACCCAACATTTTCCATAATATTTTGGTGCTCTTGTGCTGTCAATAAAAATGCGGTTTATTGGATCAAAAATTGGATTATCATGACATGACTTTAATTTGAATTTCGTGTTTTTGCATACATTTACTCGAAAGAAAGAGAATAAATATCACTTTTTTTATGGCAAAAGCCCAGAAGAGAGCGATTAAAGTTCCAAATGTCTTTTGACCACATGTGTTGTTGGACTTTTTAAGTCGATTGACTGACACACATCTGCCTGTCTGGCTTTTTGGCTGGTCGGTAGGTAGGCACGAAACTGTCATAAATCACTATGAAACTTCTTGAAGCTTAACACAACCTAATAATTTACCATATCGTATCCGATGATTGTAAATGAGCCATAAAGATCGTTACATTATGCTACCTACCATACATTTCAGAAATTAATTTCTGTATTTATTCACTTCTCATAAATAAATTTTAGTAACTTCAAATTTTTATTATTATTATTATTATTTTTTTTTTTGTTTTTGATAGTGTATAGAAGAATGTACACCAAATTAGCTATTAGGTCAAGATGATATTTTCAAATTCAAAATGTTTTTCAAGTATTTGGTTGGAGTAACAGTCAAATCAGTAATCACCCACTATGATGACGCGTTTCGGACTCCCAGAAAAGTCCATCTTCAGATCCTTTTGTGACTGAATCGATGCTGTTGGTACATCATCAGTTGTACATGTATATAGGTATATCTACCCATAAACAGATTATGCATTTCTATCTTTTGGTGCATTGAACTAATTCCATTACATCAAACTACCAATTTTTGGTTTACTTTGTTTGGCAGAACTTCAAAAAATCATCTAATTAATCTATATATTCTTAGATTTCGGTCTTTAATACAGACGCATTAAATTTGGCCAAATCAAATTTTAAATTAAATATGGTACTTTTAGGGATTTTGCCAATTCAAGATCTCAAAAATGGAACAGAAAACATTGTCATGCTCCTTCTTGTACTTCCAATACAAATAGACCGATTTTTCGATATTCTTTGTAATTTCTAATTATTAGACCGCAATAACGTAGACGTTTGTCCGTTATAATGTAATTCCGTCCGTTGTAATTATAATTCTTTTTAAAACTTAGACTAACCTGCCATATCTCATTGTACTTCCCATAGAAATTGCCAGTGTTCTGAGCTATACAACTTTTATTGAAGTACTAGCGGACCCGGCGAACTTCGACTCGCCACAATTTAACGCCTTCAGATAAACTCCCCAGTAATAATAAAAAACAGATAGCTCAAATTTCAATGTGATTTATTTGAATGGAATCGAAATCAGTAGAGAGCATTATGATGAACAATATTTTTTGATTTGTTTTCCGGCGCAAAAACAAACAACGAAGACGGTTGTCCCCAACACGCGAACTGGCAACGTAGAGCTGACCGTACGAAAAACAGGAAGATTAATCCCACAGACTTCCAACGATTGGCCTTGCGATTTATTGATTGTCATCGCAAAAGCTAATCGAATGGGGAACTGAATCCTCTTGAATTGGCATGGAAGATCAGTTGGAGTTATCGAAATTCGTGGGATAAGGACTTCCTCTCCTTTGAATTTGTCCTTGATGATCGTCGCTTGAATCACATTGTTCATCAGTTTCTTGATGGACAATTGCGTACCATTGCACAATTTCGGATGATTCAGATTCCGCAACATGGGTATGATCGATACTACCTTCAGCTGCAAATTATGCGGCGGAGTTCCTGGCACATCAAGCGAGTTCAAAAATTCCTTCAGATAGTTTGTCGCTTCATCCTCGTCGGTCACTCTGTCAGTAGATTTGTACGAATACAGTTTTCCAGCGATTTGACTTTGAATAACTAAATTCAAGCTATCGACGTCCTTACTCTTAGCTGCTGTTATTGCCAGTTCACTAATCCAATCGAGATTTTTATAATGCCGGGGAACACTTTGGTGATGAGTTCCTCCTTCGACAATGTGATGTGGTGATTATGCAACGCGAACTTGTGCAATATGGGCTCGTATCCATTCATTTTGTTCAGCGCGTTCCTCTTGAGTTTAATTATCACAAACATTCTGACTAATTATTGCACGACATGTACGACGTCCAAGGTTTGATCGTCTAATAGGTGGAATTAGTCAAGCAAATAACTCTCCTTGAAATAGAATAAAGTCGTTGTTGACTAATCCTACTAAAAAGAAAATTATTTAAAAACAAAAAAACTTACGAAATGAATGTATCGCAATAAATGCTTGCAATCCAATAAGATGACCTAACTTTTTATACTCAAACTTATTTTCTGAAAAAATTATCGAATTGATAAATATTGCACCGAATTTCAATTGATCGTACTGTTTGTACCATTTACTGATGTGATACGCGATATATAAGTATCCGAAATTAGTGTAATAATAGGTAAAACTCGAATCAATTGCAGCAGGAAATATAGCACATTTGTTTAATAGAAAATGACAATGCACCTGTCAAATTGCGCTCAGCCTAAGTTAACGTATAACGCCATCTACGGGGTTGTGGCATTAAACGCAGCGCAGCGCCATCTGTTATTTATCTCGTTAACTTCTCCACCCAAAATTCACGCAAAACATATTTTATCACAATAAATTTCATAATTTTCCGAAATTTACAACGAATTTTCCAACTTTACAGAGTCCAAAATCAAACAAATTGAAAATTTTCCGGAATTTTCCGAGTTTTCCTCTAACAGTTTTCTATTTTGCCATTCGAAAAGCCATTCCGGAACAATTGCACACAAAATTCCATACAAAAAAATCCATTTTCGATTTTTTCAATTTTCCCACTTTTCCGGAGGGTTTCCCCAAAATTTTCTTTCGTAAAAACCTTCTCCAGGCAATTACGAACAACTGAGAAAAAATTTGAGCCAAATCGGCCCAGCCGTTCTCAATTAATGAATTACTATACATTTTTCTCACCATTTAGCTTGATCTTCATGTGACTGAATTACTCGGGATTCTAATATCCGTTGGCTGTTCCTCTCAATACGATTTACTTGATGTTCAGGACTTTCAATCACTCGAGAATTTCTTGATCTTGTAGCTGTACGGCCTCTGCGACCAATGTTCCTACGTCTGATTGACGGCATCTCACTCACTTATTATGAAAGTTAATTGAAAACAAAATCAATACTATAATCTAACACTGTTTCTGACCGAAATTCATTTTTATATATAAGAGAAGAAGAAGAAAAGAAAATGTTCTTCGTTTTTTTCTTATAAAAAAAGTTATTGCCGAAATTATACTCACCAACACCTATATTATATTAATTGTATTTTAAAATTTTCACTTTTTGCAGCAAACACAATAGCACTGAATAAGGCTCGTAAACAATTTTCACAAATAGCACTAATTAGGAACTTTTTAAAGTTTAAGCTTAGGCTAAGTAAAAAATTGAGAAGTGAAAAGAAGGCAACATGATTGAGAAATTTACGTGTTTGAGTTCCTCCTAAAAGTTTCTTATACATAGAAAAATGAGAAGTGAAATAAAGTCAGTACATGAAAAACTTAAATTTTCCTATAACAGGATCAGAAATAATGGTTTTTTTTAATTTTTGATTTCTTCGGGTGGTACCACGCCTATTTGTTCAATCCAGCCCATATTTGCAGCAGAAGTTACAATATGTACACCAAACTTATATATCAAGTTTTGTTCAAATACCGATAGCAGGAGCAGAAATAATGGATTTTTAATTTGTGGTTTGTATGGGAGGTACCACGCCCCTTTGTCCAATCCCACCCATATTTGTAGCAGCACTGGAAACATTTATTACAAACATTTAAAGAAAGAATTAACCAAATCGGTGTAGCCGTTTTACAATTTTATATAAATCAAAAAAAGTGGGCGTGGTAAATTTTTCTTTCCTTAGAAACCTAAGTTGGACTACGACGAACATTTAAAAAAAAAATTATTCAATTCGGTCCAGCCGTTCTCAACTGATGTCCTTACCAACGAACGGCATTTGATTTTTATTTATGTAGATATAAACTCAGTCAAATATCACAGTCAAAGTAAAAGAGCGAAAATAAAATGTAACAGATTGCTACTCTTCCAAAATAGAGCTTTTCCTTTGTAAATCAGTATACTGCGGTAATTTAGATTTTTGTCCACTGAATGTACTTAGTAATGTTTGGTAAAATGTAAAAAAATTGAACAAGTAGCTATGCCTCTTTGGTAGCTCCCATATAGATAACCGATTTAATCCATATGTTAATTGATTCGTGAGTTTCAAGAAGGTGTACTGAATGCCTTAAAAATCAGCATACATCATGCGCTCGGTAAATTTAATTCTGAAATTGAAAATGGAAGGCAATGCAAATGCCACGCCCATTCTGATACCTCTAATATAAACTAACTGATTTATCGAAATTATATTTTCCCCTGTTAATCCTTAAACGTACACTGCACCAATATATGTATATTCAGTTGCATGCGTTAAGAAAAGATCGGATATCCATTCATATATTGCGAGATTTATAATTTTCAATTTCATTATAATTTGACACTCTTCAAGCATTTAGTATACTTAGTTCTGCGAAAAATATTTCTGAGAGGTTCCTTGAACTACAATTAACAAATATATTTCAAGATTTAGAATACTGATTTATACTCCAAAATATGGCCGTTCAGAATGAATTTCATATAGCCAAATATAGTTTCCGATAGCAATATTTCGTAGCCTAATATCTCGATGGCTATGGTAACATTATAAAAAATATATTTTTATAACGATTTATATGCATTTTTAACATGCTGAAGTTTTAGACATCATTCCCGAATTTATAATATACAACCACCCAATATTCCGAAACTGTTTCCAGAAACATTGTCAATCGCCAAAAAAGTATATCGAAGTTTTAAATCATTCCGTCTGCTAAGAAACAGTGAATTAGGAACACCTGCACAATAGTCCATTAAATCGGTTAACCAAAAATTTAGCGTTAAAAAACAACAAATTCGGTTTCGATTGTGTTCTTCGATTAAACCAGTTAAGTGAAAACGCTGTTTAAAAAAAACCGAAAAATTCGGTTTCGATTATGTTCTTCGACAACTTTTTGTCAACAACCACAGCTAACATTAGACATATAGGGAAATCAAGGACATTCACAAACATTTTGTTTCGTTTCACTTTTAATGCTGAATCAGAAACCCAATTCTAAATCACAGTCAAAACAAAAATTCATTTCAAGCTTCCATTGATTGCTTAGTTAAAACGAAATCAAAAACTCCGATTATTTTAGTTTCTTCTTCAACACAAAAACGAACTTGTATTTGAGAATTGAGATCAAGAATATTACGTAATTTTAAGTTGAATGCGTGATGCAGACTACGTCTCTGGGCAGAAAAATGATTTAAAGTCAAATTACGTACGGTAAAAATGCTTGAAAGTAGTTTCCTGAATTTTAGGTATTAGGCTGAAATTTACTTATTTTCTTACAAACTTTTGTTTATTTTTGTATTGGATTGGTAAGAAATTAAAATGAAAATTAATTTAGCTTAGCTGATTAAATTGAATATTACTCCGTTACACAGCTGATATTTTAAGCTTTATTTTATGAAACACAACAGCAATTTCAGTAGTCAGTTTGCTTTAAAATCGTGTTGTTTATACTGAGACACAAATGGAGCATTTTCGACGTATTTTGCTCTTTTATTTCAAAAAAGCAAAGCAGAAACATTTATTATCTGGATACCTTAACAAAGTGCATGAAAATCAGTTCTCTGGACTAAGATTAATATTTGGATTACTCACGAACGAAAGGAAATCTACTTGAGAAAGCGGAAAAAACACTTTCTAGCCAATCAAGATTATCCTTTTTTGTCACTGAGGATGAAAAATTGATTTATTTTTCATCAATGTCAACGGAAAGAGATTTTGGTCTAAGCAAGATAAACGACCTGAATCGTCATCAAAAGCTGAATTCCAACACACAAAAACAGAGATTTAGCTGCTAATGCGGTAAAATTTTAAGATAAGATAAGACGGTAGAAATTTTAAATAGTAGTAATTGTAGAAGTCCTTTGAACAAAATGGTTTTTACATTGTGGGTTAATAAGAAAATTCAAAATTTACTTTGAGCACAAAAAAAAAACAAACAAACTTTTCTACCAATCCATTTTATTTTGAATTAAACATTTTAAAGCGAAATCTAAAAAAACTATTTTATAAACTGAATCACAAAATTACATTTTTCATAAAATATAATCAAAGATTAATAAATTTTTTTGAGTTATCGGAATGGGAATACTAATTTTGTAGAACTTCGATCCAGATACCAGCAATTAAAACAAATGTTTAGTATGTCCAACTTAATTTCGTTTTCCTGACGGTTCCCAGTGAAACATAGTAAAAATCATGGATGTCGATTTGTTTCACCATGGAAGAGTAATCTGGTGTTACCGTGTAATCCGTCAAAAATTGATTGACAGATTGATTGAACTGATTAAACAAAAAGTCCGCTTAAACGGATTGTCAAAATTCTCTCTGTCGCTAAGACAGCACAACTATTTGCTATACTGACAAGTAGATTGAGGGCGATATGTCAGTTATATTGCATATGGTATTCGATTTTGTCAGTTCATCCCAAGTATGTTTTGCGATTTTTAAAATGATTACGTATATCGAACAACCAATTTATCTGAAATTTTGTATTGCAAGTGGAATTTCGTATGTCAAATGGCAGCAGATGTTGTGGAAGATTAATCGATTGTGGTGAATCGATCCTGTTACTGTTTTAAGCCAATTAAAATGATCCTTTTTTGAAGTGCAGTGTCACTGGGGATAAAGAATTGATTTTTTTACAACAATGTCAACCGAAAGAGATTTTGGTCTAAGCAAGATGAACGGCCTGAATCGTTATCAAAAGCTGAATTCCAACACACAAAAACAAACAGTTTATCTCAAATTTTGTATTGCAAGTGGAATTCCGTGGGCCAAGTGGCAGCAAATGTTGTAGAAGATGAATCGATTATGGTGAAACAAGTGAAAACACGTGCATATGAGTGGTACAGTGCACTCACAAACTCAGTGGAGATGTAGTGGAAAAAATTAACTGAAATTAATATCGATAAGGTGATGGAAACGCCGATTACAAATCGTCATTTAAATTTGAGAAAAATAACTGCTGAACTTTTTATATCCCACATATCAATTCGTAACACCTTGTTATGATTGTTGGGTTATGAAACGCGTTACTACCCCACTAGTTTCGAAAAAAATGAATTTTCTTTAAAAACTCAGTAGCCGAAAGCATGTTAGAGTGATTCAAGTCCTACTTCACATTCGATAAAAAACTTTATAACTGGTAATCATACATGGTTTCACGGCTTTGATATGGAAATCTGTCAGCAAGTTTCAGAATGGCACCTTCCTACTGAACCGAAATCGGCGAAATCAGATAAAAATCGATTAAATATCGCGATGTTGTGCACTCGCAAATTTCCGCAGAAGGTCAGATGGTAAATAAGGAATATTATCTGAACGTTATCTGGCGTTTCTGACGACAAATTCGTCGAAAACGAGTAGATTTTTGGATACGAAACTAAAGGATTTTGATACACGACAACGCACTATCCCACAAAGCTGTCATTGTGAACGGTTTAGCAAACATCATAGAATAAACCCGTGTTCACCCGATATTACTACTGCTGAATTGTTATCCTTCCAAAACTCAAATTACCACTTCAGAGCATCCGTTTTCAGTCGATGAAAGTTATAAAGAGAAATTCGCCTTGAGAATTAAAATCTTTTCTGAAAATTGCTTTGATGATGGGATTGTTTATTGGCATAAGTGTGCTATTTCAGAAAGGCTCTAGTTTCGAAATGGTTTTCGAAAATGGGACATATTTAACAGAATACAAGTGGTACCAGTACACATAAAACTATAAATTACCACGTACTATTACGGAATATATTTAGATCGAGATCCATTATTGCTTTCAAAACCGCAAAACTTGCCAATTCCATGGGTTGTTTCCATAAGCGATTGCCGTTTGACGTGACAATTCCGCCATTGTGTTTGCCTGGTTATATGCCTCTACACACCCTACATGGACATGTGTAAAATTAAAATGACTTTGCCAAGAGGATAATTAGATTACATGCAAATTAAATGCACTGCAGGGAATTTATGCAACCAGCCAACTAGACAGATAAACCGCCACACCATACTTTTGTCTTTTCACTCAACAATCCCATCACTTCTCAGCAACGAACGCAGAGATTTCGGTGTAAATCAAAAGCAAAAAAAAAAAAAGAAAGGCAAGTAAAAAAAGTTAACATATGGTACGTATTTAAACAGACAAACGGACACACATAGCATCAGCCACTGACTGCTCTTCATGTTGTGCTAATAAGCCGGTTGTAATGAAAAGATTTTAATATTTAATAAGGCGCAAATTGTTTATAATTACCTTGTACTGAGAGTTCTGATGATGTTCCTTTTTTTTGTTTTAATGATTTTTTTTTTTTGTTTGTTTTGTATTAACACTTTTTCCAGCAAGGGATAAACAACAGAATTGAACACTTTTTTCCAAATTGAGCCAACTTTAAAACTGGTGAAATTTATTTTTTCACAAAATTTTGTCTTTTCTAACACTTTTGCTTACAAGGAACCAATGAATTTTTCATTGCTTGGACCAATTGATTGCCTTTCATGTGATTTTCATAAAACTGTTTAAAATCTCTAAAAATTAGTGATCAGTTTTCTTCTGAGCGATAGATTGTAAACTGTCTTGGAACGCGTCAAATAACCAACTGAGTTCACCGTCAGGATGTTATTTAGAAGCTCTAAACTGCAGCAGTCAATGTGATGATGATATTCAGCGGGATGCCTACAATTGAAGGTTCAGAGGATAATGTTCCTCTGCACTGCCATATAGCCATATGGTCCGGATACATTTGACGGTTGGACTATTTTAACTCTGCCACCGTTGCGGTGTCGGCCCGAGGTATTGATGCTGCAGATGCTGGTGATGTCGGAGCCTATACCAACGGCCTCAGAGCTACAATTTATAGGTGCATTTGCTTCTCGCTCTGCATGATACAAAGGGAGGTGAGGCGTTTGTGTTGCATAGCGCACTGTGATTACGAAACATCCTCATATTGAGTGCAAGTCAACAAAACAGTAGGGAATTTGCAGCCCTCACTACATGGCGAATGCCAGCCACCTCGCAAAGAATGGCGCTGTACCCTCCATCGAACCAACATACCAGCAAGCAACCGGCCAACTTTCTTGTATGTGGCAACATAAAATGTTTAACATTACGCTGCCATATTTCTCTTCGTATAAATTTCATGTTTTTCTTTTGCCTGCCATATGTGGCAATGGTCGTTACGTGCCACGTTGAATGCATTTGCAAGGGGAATGGTGCGCCGAGTGCCACACCATCTTCTCATGGCATTTCACACCACGCTAGCCATTCGGTTGTTGTTGCGAATGTTTGTCGTCGCCCCCAACTCTTCGGCTTGAGTGTGTTGACAACAGTTACGTAGTATATACAACACTGCGACATATCCGTTTCCGGTATGTGGCATTACAGTCCCACAATCGTTTTTACTCCCAACTGTTGCTTTTGTTGTTTGTGCTCTCTAAACACTGCCGTCCTGCCGTAGCCATCGTCATCGTTCTCGTCGTCATCGTCGTCGTCGTCACATGCAACAGGCACCTCATAACTGTTGCGCTTTCTCCAACGGAGCAGGAACCGTTAGGACGTTTGATGGTGCCTTCTCTCCGTGTTTGGCGTTTTACATTTTTCGTTTCACTTTTTTTTTCGCTTCGAATTTCTTTCACTGACTGTGCAATCTCTCTTGCTCTCTTACTCTCCCTTTTGTTACCTATACTTTCTCCCCATGACTTTTGTGCGTGTATGTGTGTAATTGTCCCTATTTTACCTGTTGCCTTTTGTTTTTAAAAGCTGCACCCAGTTTTACTTTGTATTGGTGACATTTGACACTCACTGATACATTGACACTTTAAACACTCTTCTGTTTTACTGTAGTGGTTTTATCAGAATGCCAGTGTTGTAAAGTATTTAAAATTAGTAAACAAACGACGGTTGAAAAAACAAATTGAAATATTTTCAAAGAAATAAATTATAAACTTATCCTGCTGGAAAAGAGATTCGGCACGTTTCCAGTAAATTGGACATGGCGAATTCAAATACCTATATAAGAATAGATTTTCCTAGCTTCTCGTAGTTTCTAATATATGGTGAAAGATGAGCCATTTTGCTTATATATTAAAGTATACGCATTCCCATCAAAATATTATCTTGTCTCCGAAAAATACAATTAAATAATAAGGGTTCAAAGAATAGCGGCCACAACATCTATCTGTTTGACTGTTACAAAAATTGATTTTTAGTTTCTATTGTAAAGTTGGCAGCTCAATAATTTTTTGCTAAAATGGTGCGCTTCATATCTCATAATTTATTCTAAGAACGCGTTTCTAAAGATTGCATCGCATCTGACTGAATAAATCAGGAAATTCCACCAAAAAATTCTATATCTTCCAACAGCAACATCTTTGTAGAAAACAGTTAACCTCTGTAAATTTGGAAACTTTTATAATATTCGAAGACAATTTTTTTTCATAACTTGTAGTCTAACCCTCACATACGGACAAAATTACTTTAGAAACTATACCAGGAGCTGAAAAAGCTACTTTCCTTAACTTCTTAAATCTGTGGACTGTATATGAACTTATACGTAACATAAACCTATTTTATAACAATTATTTTATTATAGAACATATGAATACTCATTTGAATCCCCATAAAGTATATATATATTCCTGATGCCTATAAAATATGTATAGGGTTATTAATTTTTCACTTTCAAATAAAGTTAATAAAACACACATAAAGCTATGATTTTGATGAAACTTTTATTTCGCTTGTAAAGGGTGGCGCACAAGTAACGTAAATTCGACTATATTGAATGCGTTCTTGTGCATCATTTGGGTTTAACTCGTGAACCAATTGCATCTTATATGAGAAAAGATGTAATATATGCAAAATTCTTTGCAAAGTCCGCCTAGACATCTCTAACTACTGAAAACGTTGCCTGGTGGAAGTATCGGGATTTCGCTCAATACTTGCCTGCACTCGAGCAATGGTCACTTCATTTCGAACTGCACGAGGTCTTCCAGCACGGGGAAGATCACAGACGGCCCCTTGTGGCCCAAAACGCTGAACCAATTGGTAAATTGTTGGAGCGCTAGGAGAATTTCGAACATGAAAGAAATTTCGATATGATCTGAATAATCGAATGCTGACTTTTAAAGTAAAATTGAACAACTTTAGTTCTTTGTTCTGTGCTGAGCCTTTCAATAATAAATTTTCCAAGTATTATTTAGTTAATTCTGTAGAGACGAGAAAAGACAAACAAAAAATGAATTCACTGATCAACTCTAAGCGTTACTTACGCGCCACCCTATACGAAATATAGGGTTATCCATTTAGAAGTCTCAAAACCGCGGTCTGGCAAGGCTGTGAGCTGTCAAATACCCGTTACCTGAAGTGTTATTTATTTAGAGAAAGGTTTGTCATTTACGAATATGATTCACTTAACAACAAAAGGATGCGTAAAAATAGTTAAAACTGACTACAAAAGTAGTGATCCAAACGTGATTCAACACGACCGATTTTGGCTTCATTGCATGGGAAGCGTCAGTAGACGTCGTTAAATTTTTTTTCTGGGGTCGTCAAAGACCGTTCCTACGCGGGTAATCCACAAATGTTGGAGCATTTGAAAATCAACATTCGTCAAGTCAACTACCTCAAAATGATCCATTTCTGTAACCAATCCAGAGACGATCATTTGAAAGACATTGTATTTCATAATAGCAAGGGGCATTTTATTTAACTTTGCTTTTGCAACTGAAAAATGGTTAATTCTATACAATTTCATTTAAATGACCGCCTCTGGATTGGTTGCAGTAGTGAATCCATTCGAGGTAATTTTCGAAAATATACGGCCGAATAACACCTCCAGCCCATAATGCGCAACAAACAGTCACTCTTTCCGGATGCAATGACTTTTCCACAATCACTTCTGGGGTGCCCGAGCCCCACATCTGACAATTTTGCTTGTTGATGTAAACACCGAGTGAGAAAAGAGCTTCATCGGCGAAAAAAATTTCGCTGTATTGAAAGTCCACGTTTGAATCACCACTATTGTAGTAAGTTTTAATTTTTACGCGTTCTTTGGTTCTTCCATATTCGTAAATGCCAAAAATTTCACTAAATAACATTACAGATCATATGTATTTGACAGCTGACAGCCTTGCCAGACTAGCGATTTTAAAACAACTATAATAAATAAAGCTTTCATTTTCACAACAATGTCCTTTAATAATAAGTTTTTGAAGTTAGACAAAATCATAAAAATAAATATTTTTACATTTTTTCAACTATTCAGCTATTTGAAGCTGATTTTTAAAAAGTACACAGAAAATACAAAATACATTCGAAAATAATTAATGTAACAATTAGGAAAATGTGATGTTATATGTCAATGAAAAAAAAAATTTAAAAAAAGTACACATCATTTGATACGGTAAAAATGTGATGCCTAGAAGGAAGTGTTTAAATGTGTTCCATTATTTTCTCAGTCGATTGATTGATGCCCATCTTTCTGTCTGACTGGGATGGTAGACAAAATTACCGTCGTACATCTTAGTGAAACTTCTTAAAGCTTGGGATAGTCCAATGTTTTGCCAGATGGCAAACGAAAAATTAAAATGGGTTATATTGACCCTCTCCCCTACAAATTGATCATTTTTCAGAGATTCAAATTTGTTTCTGTAATTACTGCTTCGTAATTCGTATTGCAGTAATTGAAATTTTGGCCATTGTGTTGCTTTTTAATGATAGATATAATCGGCCCATTAGTATTCTCTTCCCGTACCTCGCATGGAAATTATTTATATAATCTGTATATTCCCAGGTTCATATCTTTTATTCGGTGGCATCAAATTCAGTTGAATTTGCCCACATCAAGCGTTTGTTAAGATCAAGTCTAAGAACGAAAATGGGCTGCATCGTTATGCCTCTTATGGTACTTCCTATACAATTTTATAGATTTTTCTAAATTTCCAAATGAGAAACTGCAATAATCCTTACTCCTGTTCGTTGCAATGGTTTTGAATGCTTGCCAAAAATTTGGCAAGCTGTCCTTATGGAACACCCAATACAAATGACCTATTTTACCCATTTATTCTTAGTTTCATACCTTTCAAGCCGTAAATTCAGTTAAGTTTGACGAATGCGTCATGCAATTATTAAATTCAATTCTGAAAGGCGTTCAATTTGTCCATTATTGCCATATGAAATGGCCACTATTAATTACAGTGTGATTATATTTAGCTCTTAGCTTCATAAATTGTGTTTATGAAAAGTTGACATATTTCTTCATTTAAATATTTCTTCATATGGATTCGGTCCGTTCTAACGTACTCTTTAAATTAAAAAAAGACAAGTTTTGATTAAAGAACAAATAAATTCCATCATTTTACACTAAAATTAATGCCGCTTACTTTTCCATATATTTTGCATATAAAACACAAATTGTTTGCATAAAAGAGCATATTTAATTTATTTAGGAGGTGAGAGAAAGGTTATTGAGCTATTTTTTTAATGTTCTTCATCATTATAAGACAATACAAAGACAATAGCGTACATTGCTGCTACGTATTTATTATAATTACAAATTGCAAAGGAAACATTAAATTTCGATAAAACACGTAAAATTACGTGGGAGGTACGAGAAAGGATGAAACAACGTAGTGCACTTTTATTTTCAGTCCTAAGTAAATGTGAGTCAATTTTATTGAACTTAATGTAATTGAATGATATATGGGTTACCCATTTATCGGTCTCAAAAATAAAGTTAAATAAAACACACAAAAAGCTATGAATTCGATGAAACTTTTATTTCATTATAATGCATGGACCTTGCCATTATGTACGAAATGTACAATCTCATCTAAATAACAGCCTCTAGATTGATTGCACCAGTAGATTCTCCACCGTCAATTTCCAAAAATACGGTTCAATGACACCACCAGACCATGAATCAGTCACTTTTATGGGTTGTAATGGCTTTTCCACAATCACTTCTGGGTTCTTCTAGCGCCATATGTGACAATTTTGCTTGTAACCACCGAGTGAAAAATGAGCTTCATTGCTGAAAAAATTCTGTTCGATTGGAAGCCCACATTTGAACAACCCCATTTGTAGTAAATTTTAACTATTTTTACACATTCTTCGACTATTAAAAGATCCGTATTTGTAAGTGTCGGAAATTTCACTAAATAATTTACACTTCAGATGGCAGGTATTTAACAGCTGACAGCATTGCTAGCCGCCGGTCTAACCGACGAACAACCCTATATACGAGCCTAAATATATGTGCATGAATTAAATCTGTCACAGATGGTATCAGTTCATGACCGTTCATTGTTCTGTCGACGTTTCTAAAATTTTGAAAAACGTTATAAACCAAAAAGTGCAAGTAAATGTCGGTTACCACAGCATACCAGGACAAAAGAAAAAAAAAATGGAAAAATTTGATTTTCAAAACTTGTCAAGTTGTATGGAAAGTATCAGAAATGTAACACCATTTCTACAGTCAATTTTCGATCTCGAACCCAAGTTTACCAAACGTCTGGCTTTGACTGTACAACTGAATAACAGTTGTTAGCCTGAGAAAATGTGGGGTAATTCAGTCGTTTGTATGGGAGGTAGCAGAAGTTGCATGGATATTTTTATATTGTGCTGATCATTAAAGCCAATACAAGATCTCGATTTGAAACCTACGGCTACGGCATGGCATAATATATCGCTTTGCTAATGTTTACAAATTTTAGCAAAAATTTAGAACAGTTTTCGTGCCTATCAGCCAGAGAGCAAGATAGACAGACACAGCCGAATCGGAAATTGAAAACTCATGAGCACTCGGCACTTTATACGCTCTCTCCTGGGTGTGAAATTTGTTAAAATATCTAGTCACATACAACTTCATTCATTCATTGGGCATTTCGTTGGAAAAATGTGCTTCGGACACATACATTCCAAAAGATTAAGAGGTTTTAGCACAACGATCCATACTGCGATCGCCCACGACGCTGTACGAATATACCACAACGCATATATATATATATACAATTTTCAGTCAGACCGACCTTTTGAGTTGCTGCCATTGGAACCGCTAATGTACAGCTATTTTTTCCCAGTAATAACAGATTGGTCGTTTGTAGCCTAGTTATTGACATGGTTGGTTGGGAGGATCTATAGCTATTTGGAGGTATGCAGCTTAAGAATATCCAACATTGTTGCTCTTGCATAAGCGAGTTTTTGTCTCTGTTGAATCCCCAGTGTATCTTAGTTTCAGTAAGTTAGCGATCAGCTTTTTTATATGGTATCTGGTGTCTTGATAAAGGAATATGCAATTGCATTCCCCACAACTAATATAAACTACGATCGCTGCCTCGTTGCAGCTAAAAAACATACATATTTAAGCGAATAATAAGTATAAACAAATATAAACATGTCAAAACGACATACCCATATATAAATGTGTAGCCACAATAAACTCTTTCAATTGATATTAATACTGATGCTCCTGACAGGCAGTGGCAACACGAAGGACTATCTAAATACAGGCGTAACTTTAAAAATGAAGAAAAAAATATAAACTAAACTCAATTTGCTTCGGTATTTTATGGCGTCATTGAAAAAAAAAAAACAACCATCATTCCCTCCGCAAGCTTCATAATACCGCACGTCCTGTCAACACAATTTCCTAAAGCCTTGTAGAGGGGCTTTGACCAAATAGACCAACTCATAAACCAAAGAAAACATCATTCCGAAATACTTGTTAAACTATCAAGCATTGCATACACGTTGCCATCAATCAAATGCGGGATATCCGATGGGCAGATGCGTCAACCTTGGCAATCCCCAGTAGGTGATGACAACTTGCAGAAAAAACTCGTACTTGAATACGAAAATCAGCTCTCAGCCAAATTCTGGTACGGTGAAGAAAGCCGCTTACATACATGGCAATGCAACTGCCAATTGAACAGGCTGTTGTGAGGAAATGGTGTGGTAGAGGAAAAATATGATAGCCGTCTTCTTCAATGATAGAAAATGGAAAACTCGGGAGAGTAAGAACACTGGTAGAAGGAAGGCTATAAATTTTCCCAAAAGATAAGAGGTAAAAGTTATGGATGAAAATTTGGTGGCCGAGTGTGCTACAACTTTGCGGACAACATTTTTACAACTTTCTAGTAGCCTATGTGATGTAATCGCATCAACTATCGCCGATTACAAAGAGAAAAAACGACAATGCCAATATCACAGCTTAAGAATAAAAATAGCGTTAGTTGCCTTTAGCTCATCGCCTGATAAATTACAAATTTAACATCTATTCACATTACACAAATACTTGCGATCTTATGGCGCTTATTTGTCAACTGTAGAACTGCTTTTGCAGTGTGACACAACAATAATAGTGGTCGTAGTAGTAATATAAGTAGTAGTAGTAGAAATATAGTTTTCCATAAAATGTTTCTTTTGTAGTAGAGGACATGACAATTTATTATAGATAAGGGGCTTTTATGAAAAGTGTTCTCTTCATATAAGAGGTCATGTATGAAAGTTTCTGGTGAGAAACTTTTGATATAGAAAAGTATCTGGTGAGATATATTTCACATAGAAAAGTATGTATTGAGGTATATTTCGCAAAGAAAAGTATCTGGTGAAATACATTTCACATAGAAAAGTATGTGCAGAGAGAGATTTTTCGTATAGAAAACTGTCTGGCGATAGAGAGAGACTTTTTGTATAGAAAAGTGTCTGGCGATAGGAAGAGTCTTTTCGTATAGAAGAGTGTCTGGCGATAGGAAGAGACTTTTCATATAGAAAAGTGTCTGGCGATAGGAAGAGACTTTTCGTATAGAAAAGTGTCTGGCGATAGGCAGAGACTTTTCGTATAGAAAAGTGTCTGGCGATAGGCAGAGACTTTTC
>JAHXMU010000058.1:1136696-1166980 GCA_019455685.1 Philornis downsi | reverse complement strand
CGTACATGTCGTGCAATAATTAGTCAGAATGTTTGTGATAATTAAACTCAAGAGGAACGCGCTGAACAAAATGAATGGATACGAGCCCATATTGCACAAGTTCGCGTTGCATAATCACCACATCACATTGTCGAAGGAGGAACTCATCACCAAAGTGTTCCCCGGCATTATAAAAATCTCGATTGGATTAGTGAACTGGCAATAACAGCAGCTAAGAGTAAGGACGTCGATAGCTTGAATTTAGTTATTCAAAGTCAAATCGCTGGAAAACTGTATTCGTACAAATCTACTGACAGAGTGACCGACGAGGATGAAGCGACAAACTATCTGAAGGAATTTTTGAACTCGCTTGATGTGCCAGGAACTCCGCCGCATAATTTACAGCTGAAAGCAGGATCGATCATACCCATGTTGCGGAATCTGAATCATCCGAAATTGTGCAATGGTACGCAATGTCCATCAAGAAACTGATGAACAATGTGATTCAAGCGACGATCATCAAGGACAAATTCAAAGGAGAGGAAGTCCTTATCCCACGAATTTCGATAACTCCAACTGATCTTCCATGCCAATTCAAGAGGATTCAGTTCCCCATTCGATTAGCTTTTGCGATGACAATCAATAAATCGCAAGGCCAATCGTTGGAAGTCTGTGGGATTAATCTCCCTGTTTTTCGTACGGTCAGCTCTACGTTGCCAGTTCGCGTGTTGGGGACAACCGTCTTCGTTGTTTGTTTTTGCGCCGGAAAACAAATCAAAAAATATTGTTCATCATAATGCTCTCTACTGATTTCGATTCCATTCAAATAAATCACATTGAAATTTGAGCTATCTGTTTTTTATTATTACTCGGGAGTTTATCTGAAGGCGTTAAATTGTGGCGAGTCGAAGTTCGCCGGGTCCGCTAGTAATGAAATAATCATACTTTTGGGTGTTTTCTATTTAACTTTGCTTTTGAAACCGAATTTTTTTTTTTTATAAAAGTATTATAACATAAATGGTAAAAATGATATAACAAATTTGGTGTCAATATTTTCAAGTTTCGTTTACATTACAGGGCATTTGGGTGAAAGCTGTTCCGAACCAGCGAATGTTTACTGTAAACTCGTATATGAAGCCTGTCGAAATATGGAAGTGTCCAACAATGCGATGCTATTTATAATGCAATTAATGTAGCAGAAAAATGGAGTGGCTGCAGTGCCGTTGTTAATGAAATTATCGTACAATTAAACTTTTCACTTTATGTTAAAAAAGATCAACACAAGAGTTTTAGATTCCATTGATAATCACGATTAAATATGTGCACATCCCAAAACTATCAAGGTAAAGAATTAAATAGCATAATAAAACTTACAATCATTTACGTATAATTCATTTTATATTCATGCATGTAAATCACAATATCCTTCAACAATTTCAAAAGAAATTCTACCAAACAGATTTGCAGTAAGAAAAAATATCAAAATTTATGGATCTTAAAGATTACGAATATTGATTTTAGATACGAAGCACAAAAAAATTTAAATAAAATGAGATATTTGCATACACATCAAAACTGGAAGCAAAGCAACTGCAAGAAACAAGGAAAATGTTTTAGATTTAGTCAGAGTCTTCCTATCCCTACGTCGGTCATATGTGAACTCAGAAGACTTTGAAATGTCTGAAATAAAAGTTACTATAAAAAAAATCCTATAAATTTGTCCATAGGACAAGTAATATATGTACGGGTGTGTGACATCACTAGGATATTATTGATAAAGACCAAAAGGACAAAAAATATCATGGATATACTTACTGGACACAGAGAAGCTCACACACATGCACACGCCCTGGTCTCATATTAAACGTATCCTATAACATACAACTGTGTGATGATGGTCTGCAATAAAATGTTCATCACGCACCCGCACATGCAGATCTGATAGAAAGCGAAAAAACAGAATTTAAAAGACGAATTGAGTATTTTACATAACATAATATATGATATTGTGTTCCCTTTGTGTCAAACGGAGGGCAGATGACAGGATTGAAGAATTATTTTGTAATCAAATTTAAGGTATTGCCAGTTAAAGGGGAACGTCCTAGATAAGGTAGTAAACTCGGGTATCTTTATCAAAAACAAAAAAAAAAAAAAAAAAAAAAGAATCTGGGAAAAAACCAAGCTTGTTTTTTGTTAATTCCAAGTAAAAAGCATTACTGAACGTATGTGACAGACTTTAAGCGCAAGACAACTGAGGAAGGTAAAAATTTATTTAAATAATATTTCAATCCGTAGTACGTTCCAAACAAAAACGCAAGGTTTAAATTTGGCGCCATTCGAAATGTCATTTTTTGACATTTGAACAATTATTATTGTTTGCTAGTAGAAGGTACGAGGTTAATAAAAATGGAGCGCTACACGAATGAAATTGTTTTACCAAAAAAGTGAAAGTTTTGCGGCAACAGTTCGCAAATTGCGATCAATTTGGGGTCACAATAATGCTATAACAGAGTCAACTGTAAAGAGATTAATGGATAAATGTGCCAAAACTGGGTCTGTTAGTGATGTATAGGTAAAGACAACAACGCGCCTTCGACCAGGTCGATCGACCGTGTACGTGATGATGTCGCTCAAACACCATCCACCTCAGTTCGACACCGAGTTCAGCAAATTGGTATTTCCAAATCCACTATGCAGCGAATTTTGACGAAAGATTTGCACTTCATGCATACAAAGTTCAATTGATTCAGGAACTGAAGCCATCTGACCATGGAAAGCGAAAGGAGTTCGTTAATTGGGTAATGGAGAGACAACATGAAAATGCTGATTTTGCCGATAAAATCATCTTTAGTGACGGGGCCCATTTCCATCTTGATGGCTTCGTCAATAGGCAGAATTGTCGCATTTGGGGTGAGGAAAATCCTCAAGTGATTCACGAGAAGCAAATTTATCCTCAACGTGTCACTGTGTGGTGTGGATTTTGGGCTGGAAGAATCATCGGAACTTTATTTTATGAAAATGAGGCATGTCAAGCGCAAACAGTCAATGATGTTCGGTATCGTGAAATGATAACCAGTTTTTTCATGCCTAGAATTGAAGAAATGAATGTGGAGGGCATGTGGTTTCAACAAGACGGCGCCACATGTCATACAGCCAGAGAAACAATTCAATTGCTGCATCAGTCATTTAAATCTTGCTTCCTTGTTGGGACACCCTTTATTTAAACAATAGTGCCAAGATTTATTCAATAGAACACATAACATTTATTAGTTGTTCAAATTTATTTTATCGCCCCCGAAATGCCATTTATTCCGAAGAAAAATCCAATCCTCGAAACAGTTGCTACCCATATTTTCAGAAAAGACTTCAGTTCTTGTCGCTACGACAGCGAGCCCAAACCTAGCCGACTTAACATAGAAGACACAAAAAAATTGGGAAAAATTTTCTTTATTTTTTAAGAATTGATACACATTTTCCAGCGATATCGAATAACTCTATATCCTGTGTATAGGAAGAACTATCGCAGTCTTCAACTCTTCATTGTTGACAAACTTTTTATACAAGTTTGGAAATAGAAAATACTTTCAAGTTTAGTAATAGAAAATAGTCATTTATAGTTAAGTCTGGCGAATACGGTGAGTGATGAAGCAATTCAAACTTCAATTCTTTAATTTGCCATTGTAATAGTGTATGTGTTATCTGGAGCTTTGTCTTGATGAAACAACACTTTCTGTTTCACCAAATGCGGCTTTTTCCCACAATTTAATCACCTAAACGCTGCAATAAATTAGCATAATATTCGCCATTGATGGTCTTTATTTTCTGAAGATAATCAACAAAAATAATTCCATGAGCATCTCATAAAAACAGACGCCATGATGTTTTCTGCAGATTGTACCGTCTTCGCCTTCTTTGGATACTATTCTCCCATTCCAGTTCACTACTTTAACTGTTCCTTTGTCCCAGGGGTGAAGCGGTGGACTCAATCCTCATCCATGGTTACAAATCGACACAAAATTAGGCTTTATTACTGTGAAACATCACCAAACTCTACTATTCTGCTGAAACATCTTTACGGCGCTGATTGCTGTTTGCTCTATTAAAGCAAGGGCGCCACCCATCTTGCGCACAGCTCTCACATCTTCAAATCCTTGGCCAATATGCGATGTATATCAATTTTTGAAATGCCTATCATGTCCGCTAGCTCACGCACCTGCAGTCGACGATCATTCATTACCATTTTCTGGATTTCCTTAACCGTGTCTTGTGTGGACAACCCAGTTGGTCGACCACTACGGTGTTCATCTTGGCAGCTCGTACAACCTTGTTTAAACTCTGGTACCCAATATTTTACAGTCGTAAACGATGGGGCATACTCCCCAGAGTAGAATCTAGCACGGCTTTAATATTGGTTGTGCTGAGACCTTTCAAATGGTGTTAATGCGGGGGGTTGATCGGACAGTGTTTTATTACCTTACCTATATATGTGAAAGAGAATAAGAAAAACGGGGGGTTAGAGAGTGTATAAATCGAATGACTTCAATTTATTGGCAAGGTTTTACCTTATATTTCGGGGGTTTACAAAATGGAGTTTCTTTACCAAGCAGGGACCTTAAACGTTCAAATTAGTAGTTTATATATCGAGTGTAAAATGAGTACTGATACTTGGGCGAGAGTTAAAAGACCGCTTTATTACACTGCTAGAATGGTGGAGTGAAAGCTCTTTTCTTAACCGTGCTGGGCGTGTACTTAAAAATTAAAACTTACAACTATCAGGATAAGGAAAACTTGTGCACGTAAACAAATGGCAATATTGAATTACATAGGGGGGACCAATTTTTTTCATGTTTACAAATTCATTGAGATCGTTGACTTATGATGGCTCAAACAAATATACGTGGCGCCTTGTTTCACAATAATACCACCTTTCACTAGTCAGGTCGACTAGTTTTGGGATCGCCCTCGTAGTTATCTTTTATATAGATGCAACCTCATGCATTGATAATGGCAGTTTTGAAAATGGAAAAACATCATTCGGAGCCATATCAGGCGAATTTGGTGGTTGTTCGGTAACATTTATTCCGTCATCGCTTTTTTTAACATTTTTAAGGGTGTTGCCAGATTGTCGGCGTTGCTAGCATGCTGGCGTTAGTGCGGCTAGAGTTCGCCGGCTGGGGATGTCTTTGCCTTGCGATAGCACACGAAACTGTATCCACGCCAGACTTAGAAAAAGAAGAAACTAAAATTTTGGGACCTGAGGCTAATCTCTTGTGTGCCTTAATTGAAGAAAACTAAAAAAGCAGCTCTGGGCGAATATATAGCCAAAACCATTTGCTATTCTATGCAAAAAATATGCCGTCAGATGTTGTGCGGCGGTTTTTCCACCCAGTTGTCGTCGTTGCCGGCCCATTCCATGTTACTTGTTTTTTAGTGTCTTTAGGCAATTTCTTTATTTATTGCTTCCACATGAGGATGTCCAACCTCTCATAATGAAAAACATACAACTTTTCATAAGAACGTTAAAAACTTTTTTATAAAAAGAGTTTTTATTACAAAAAGAGTTGTTTACATTATACGAATTTTCTTTTCTTTGATTAAGATAAATAAAATATAAAATAAATATAAATAAATGATTAATAATAATATAATAAAAAAAATAAAAATTAAAATTTTATAGATTAAATTCATAAACTTTTTGCCTTCTTCAATTAAAAATAAATAATAAAATTTTGAATTACATTAAAATCGAATTTATCAACATTCTTCACATCAGCTTCTTCTCTTTTCAGCCAGATTATTTAACAAAATGACAGCTGGGGACAATTTTTGTTGAAATGTCGTCCTCTAGTTTATATTTCCAGTGTAAAAGTAAACATTTATATATATAGGTTAAGTTTTAATTTTCTCCTTGGGGCCTGAAATGTTACTCTGTGCTTAAAGGAAATCAACATTTGTAGGCCTACCCCGTCAAGACTTGAGCAATTTTGATGGTAATTTTTCTAAATTTAATAAAAACGTATTACCCCTTCCTTAGAAGAGTCTATATTTTTCAGATTCTATATACTCGTATAGTCATCCGTACTGTCCGAAAGTAAACTCATCAGTGTGAAGTGTCCTCCCCATTATCTGATTCCCGGCGGAATGGTGGCCTATCTGGTCCCGCTGAGGCGGGAGCAACAGACTTATTGCAGCTAGTGAAAATGGAAATGTCAGCGGCTGAAGAATGGTAAATGGTAAAATATGTTCTATTTTCTCTGATAAATATTAAAATTGCAGCAATTGTTTCGGTGGCGTGGTGGTAAAAAATCAAAATGGCAGCAGCTGATGGAGAATCGTCTTTTTAACGTGGCAATAAATTCTTCACCGGCTGGCGCATGGAAGTTCTTTTCCTGTTATAATATCATGTGTAGAGTGTTTTTTTTCTTGTAATTTAATTTGTATTTTTTTTTTTTTTTAATTTGAAAATGTTTTCCTTTTTTTATTATTTGTATCCTAGTGAAGACTCTATAAACTTGTCACTTCTTGTCGAGCTTAGTGTCTTTGTGCAATATTTCTGCAGTTTTCACATTTAGCTCACGGGATTTTTTTTTAATTAACAAAATGGACACAAAGTCTTTATACTCCTCCTTAAGTTGCTACCGAAAGATGGTGCATTACCATGGTTCAAATCCATTCAATTTGATCCTTCAAATGCCGCGTAATGTCAAGATAATATTTTTTATTTACCATCTGTCGGTCTAGCAAGGATTTCGAGTGTCCAAGAAAACAGTCAAAGTCACATTGATTTTTGATCGACTTCGGTCTGGTTTTTTCGGTTTCGGTTCAATAGGAAAGCTTGTTCCGAAACTTGTTGGCAAGTTTGCATATGAAACTCGTGAAACCATGTGTGATTGTCAATTATACTATTTTCTGTAAATACGGAATCGGAATTAAATGTCTTCAGCGACTTTTATGTGATTGAGTTTTAGAAGAAAATTCAGATCTTTTGAAACTAATCGAGCGGCAAGCCATTTCAATCGTATAAAATGGTATCAATTGATTCGTAAGATAAAATTCATCGGTTATTTCTCCCAAATTCAATTAATAATTTTCAGTCAATAATTCTTTCACGTTATCGATATTAACTTGAAGCCATTGATGGCAGACAGTCAAAAGATAGGTAAATCATCCACCATATCGAGACCTTTTTTGAATGCACTGTACCACTAACAAGCGCGTGTTTTTGATAGTGTCGATTCAATGTAAGCCTTCTGTAACATAAATTTGAGATAAATTTGTTCGATATTTTTATTCGCTGTAAAAACCGTAAAATAAACTTAAGTAGAACTGACAAAATCGAACATTGTAACAGAACAACGTGATAACAGAACTCGGCCAAAGTACACGTTAGAGCAAAGAACAGCTTAGCGACAAAATGAATTTGGGTAATTCGTTACAATAATCTCCTTTTTTGGATGATGTTAACAAAGGAAATTTCAATATATGATAAGAGGTTCACCAGGTTTATATGTATCAACAATAATTAACTGTTAGGGTGTGGATTTTGGGCCGGCGGTGTTATTGTATGGTACTACAAATGTATGTAGTAGGTATTGTATGGTACCTCCAAAATGACGTTAGTGAGGTTACAGATCAAGATAATAAATGTTACTTCGATACAACAAAAATGTAATAGCTAGAAGGACGCTATAGCTGCCATAAACCTTCATAAAACTTGTTAAGACTTGGAATAACCAAATATTTTGTAGCTGGGTATTTCACATGGGCTCAAGCCCTTTTGGTGTCTCCCATATTAACTTACAGATTTTCCGAATATCAGTTTATCGCCTTTAACTTAGGTTTTGTCCATTGCTTTGAAATTCTTGGTAGAATTTGGGATAATCTGCCGAATAACCACGAATCTTCAGGCACCTCCTATTTTATATATTTTTAGGTTCATAACTTGTACAGAATTTAGTGAGATTTGGTAAACATTAAATTTTTGTCAAAAAAAAGATCTCGAAATGAAAATGAAGGACTTCGTCATCCTTATTCTTTCACCCTGGCTGTAAATTGACCGATTTCCCGAAATTTAAACTTTGCTCTGCAAAGTATGTCTAGTAGACTGCGATAAATTAAGTTTTTGTCCCCTTCATTGTTACGCTCCTTACATGTAATTTAACCTCATATCAGAGTCAATGTCAACCTTTTTGTATTAGATTTAGATTATTTTTTCGTTTAATAATAAACAGCGTTCCAAATAAACAGCTGAATTGACCTTATTGGATGAGAGAGGAAGGAAATAAATCACTCTTTTCAGCTTCAACTAAAAATTAGGAAAACTATGGTATTTTAGGGACAACAAAAAAGGATGAGTACGCATCTAGAGAGTCAAAATTGTTGCTTCGTTATTATAAAAAGATATTCTAAAAATGTTGAGTGGTTTCGTATCTACTCAATATTTAATTGTACTTATTTTATTGATATTAATAAATAGATGGGAAACATTTTTATAAAATTCGGAAAAATTAAATTTTAATTTTTGAGATGGTTCAATCCTTTTGCGGGCAAAGTTTTTCGCATTTTACTGATAGTTTCGAAATATCGTTTCGAAATATCGTTTTTATGTCTCAAAGTTCAATGGTCATATTCATTCATTCATATTTTCCATTTTTCTTTCAAGCTGTATGAAAAACCGGTGTAGTGACATTGAGATCTGAATTTTGCACCAGAAGAAATTTTGCTTCAATAAAGGCATAAATCACTTGATATGGCCAAGAACTCCTCCTGAATCGACTTAACAAATCTCGAAAATATCCAAAAATTCTTGATGCTTTAAACTCCTCCATCTAGTTGTTACATGTCTGGCCGCATGAAATGATATACATGAACATATAATAATTGTTACATATACGAGTAATTCTGATTATGAAAATGAAAGTTTTATTGCTGACTTAGATAGCGTGATAACAAATAACAATTTCCTGCGCATTTACTTTTTAATAAGTTTTTGATTCAAAATTCTATCATTGACAGTTATTTTGACTCTCTGTCAGTAGGTATATTGGAATAAATGCCATAATTACGAGTATCATAACAAATTGAGATTTTTAGTAATTTATTGTATCCTTCAACGGTTTACAATTCCAACCGCCAGGCTACCTAGTCATACTCTCTTTGTGTCCTCCTTTATTCCAGTAAACAAGATAGTGTAATTTCATTGGATTTAAATTTAAATGGGTCAATGGAAATTTTGCACGCGTTTTAAAATAAACTTCAAACTAAAGGTAAAAATCAGGAGCCAAGAAATTTCTCGCAATTTCAACCCCACCAAACGTTAAAAACCCCCCTCTGCTGGGCAAACTCTTGAGATGTAATACCAAAGATTTTATACAAAAAGAAGTAAACTTTTCGTACATTACCACACAAAAGGGGTTGAAATGACGGCTTTTCTTGTACAAAATAAAAAGGGGGAAAACATCATAAACCCCTTTCATTTTTTTCGACGGCAAAAGGAAACAAAAATATTACAAGGACAGCAAACAAGGTTACTTATTTTTTGTTAAAAATATTGCAAGAATACTAATCAAGAAAACTTTTTTCTTGCAACAAAACAAATCTTCATAAAAGATTTGAGATTTTTATTGGCTTTAAGGAAATGGAAAAGAAGAAAAAAAAAAACAAACAACAACAGCCACATTATCAATATAATTTGAAAGCAAAGAAAGAGGTTGGTAAAGGACATCCCGCCGTGTGGCAAACATAGCAGGATGTAGAAAAAGAAATCTAACAATTTAACAAAATCCCCTAATTTCTGAAAGCGTAATGATGAAACAGAGCCAACAAGGGGAGGGAAACAATGATAATTGACTGGTTTCAAACATAAAAACTCAACTAAGCTATGGTCCTTTTCTTTGGCAGCCACGTAATCCAACCCCAGGTGGTCACCTCATTATATAGAAAATCGATGCAATTGTATTTGATGTTCAATTCCTAGCAAATGGAGTTCCCCTTCCAGCGTAGTTAGACTTAAATTACCCCTAAACTGTGAGGAAGAAATGTGGCGCAAAGGGTCAGCGACAGGTTAGTTACCGCGTTTAGTTAGTTAACCATAATTACTGTGCGGTATAGATGAACCAATATGCGGTCACACCCAATGAAACACACGTGCGTGCGTGTAAAGTGTATTTCAAACACTTCCGGGGCGCCACTTAAACACACATTCCAACGTAGCGTTGTGGTATGTAATCCTACAGGTATTTCCGGTTTTGTTACATGAATCACGTGCAGTGGCTATATTTAAGAGACTGTGTAAACGTTTCGAAATGCGAACATCGAGTTTTCAAAGTAATCAAAGTTGCAAACGCCGCTGGAGCTGTTCACACATCTCGCACATAAGCACACACACGGCCATCACAGCCGGAACAGTTGTAAGTCAGTCAATCGCTTTGGCCACCAATCAACCCTTCGGGACAGACCAATAGAGAGGACCTTAAGGCAAACAATCTGTTTCGTTTTATTTATAAATTTAGAATTGTTTTAGATCATTTTGCTTAATTAATTACATTTTATGCTTTTAGGATCAAAGGATTTTATTTGAAGCACATCAATTCATCTGGAACACTGTACGCTTACAACAGGAGCTTATAGACGATGCCATGGCCTGCTGCTGGTTGTACCAGTGCCAGGGACACTTGCAACTCCTCCCAGTTATTATTTAAAAAGGGGCTGGATTCTTGATACCACCTTTATGTTTACCATCTCAATTTGTTGGCTTTGTTGAAAGGATCTGTTTCATTTTATTTGATATTCATGATACACATAGTTTAGTTTACCGCATGACACACACAGATATTCATACAGTACATGGTCAGACTATTATTATGGGTATGGAAATTGTGGCAGTTGGAGTTTCAAAACAATGAAAAAAAGATTTTTCGGTGAAATTAGACTAGATATCAGCTTTTCGAAGGCGCCATCAACCGACAATGAAAACGCTTCCCAAAAGACAATGGAAATGCCTTAAGGGGGAAGACAATTCAGATTGGATTGCATGCAAATATCATAATTTAAACAATCCATTTAACTTAATTGATTGTAATTTTCCCCAAACATTATTCAAATCGCACAGCCAATTACTGTTCTTTTGAGACTGATCCGTTCACGCTTTGGCCGAACACAATAATCTTGAAGTTTGGTTAGAATGTCGCTATAGAGCTGCACCCGGAATAAACTACAGTAGAACTCCAATTATCCGAATCAATTGGGACCGGACCACAATCGGATAATCAAAAATTCGGATAATTGGATTTTTTCTGAGAAAAGGGGATTTTAAAGTAAAAGAGCTTATTTTTGGCATTGTATGCATTTATGTACAACATTTAGGTACAAATATGTACATACATAAAAAAAATTCAGTGTTTCCTATACATCTCGGTCAAAGTAAGCTGTTTTACACAAGACAAAAGCGATTCGGATAATCAACGATTCGGTTGATCGGAGTTCGGATAATTGGAATTCTACTGTACTCGAAATACGAGGCGACTACCAGAAGTTCTCTTGCTTGGAGTCGTATCATAAATTTCAGACGAAATAAAAAATTACATGCTACTTGTCACAGTTTCACCGTACAGTATTATCAAATCAGTTAAAAAAAATCGCAAGTTCTTCGACAACATCACAGTTCTGTCGGATGTTACAGTTGCAACACTTTCTAAGGCAAATACTTTTGCTGCACGCATAAGGTGTAGGAAATAGAAACGCATTATATATCCATGATATTGAAGGGTTTATTTTGCATAATTAGAATACTCGTACTTTGTTTTAGGTCAAATATATGCCGTTTTATTCAATACCTTGTTATCATTTTGAAAATAATTTCATTATGACTCTCTCACAGAAATCTTAATTCCAATTGGCGAAAAACTGCTATGGCAGTGAATATTTCAACAGCAAAATCTTCTGCCACAGACAACAGTAGGTGGTAGTTAATTGGTACCAGATGTGGACTATTTGATGAAGGCATAAGAACCGCCCAACCAATCACCCTCAGATATTGGCGCGTCATTACCAATATGTGTGGTTTGGTGTTGTCCTGTAGCCTAAATCTGACCGCTTTTGGCTAATTGTTGATGAGACAGATGCAAATTACAAGTATAGGCGTAGAGGGTAACTCACAATAAATGATACTCTACCAATCCTACCAAGCACACATCTGAGTCTTCCTTATCATAAATTCTAGCTGGGCGACCGTTTGCCCCGTTCACAGCTATTCGACAACGATTCGTTGGCGACATCGTAAATGATCCACTTTTCAATTACTAGTTATCTCTCGCTTCAGAAATGGGTCTATTTTAATGTGATTCAGCAGCGATTCGGCGATAGAAACTCCGTCCGTTAACTCGTGTGGCAAACATACATTGCTTCGTTTTGTATCCTTGTTCAGGTGGTTTCAAATGAATTTTTTGTGCATTGCTTAGTTCCTTGGCAATAGAAGCAGTGATTGTATTACGATCGGATTCAAAGGTTTCGATTATTTTGTCTACATTTACAACAATTGACCTTCCAGAGCCTGGTGCCTAATTGCCTAATCGGAATCAACGAAACTAAAATTGCTTATGATTGACTGTTGCAGTATGAGGACCATAAATGCTATTCAAATATTAAGCCATCTAGCTTGTGCCTTTACCGAAGAAAAACTGGTGGTCTCTTTGACGAGGGCTCAAACAATACTGTGTCGATCAATCTGAAAACTCTCTGAGTATTATTTGAGTACGAAATCTAATCTTTCTAATGCTATCTAGCATAACCCAATCGCACCTATATAGAGTTGTCCATTTTTCGTTTTCAAGTAAAGTTAAATAAAACACACATAAAGATATGATTTCGATGGAACTTTTATTTCATTGTAATGCTTGGATCTTGTCATTATATACGGAATACGATTGCCATTTAAATGACCTGCCTTTGGAATGGTTGTGGCAGGGGATCATTTTGAAGTTCCTCCAGCGGCATTTTCGAAAAATACGGTCCACTAACACCTGCAGAACATAATGCGCCCCAAACAGACACTTTTTCAGCAATGGCTTTTCCACAATCGCTTCTGGGTTCTCTGAGCCCCATATGCGACAATTTTTTTTTTGTTGACGTAACCATCGAGTGGGAAATTAGCTTCATAGCTGAAGAAAATTTTATTCGATTGAAAGCTCATGTTTGAATCACCACTTTTGTAATAAGTTTTAACTGGTTTTGTGCGTTGTTCAGTTGTTAATGCACATTCATAAATGGCAAATCATTCACTAAATAAATAACACTTCACATGATAGGTATTTAACAGCTGACTGCCTTGCCAGATGGTCGGTTTTAAAATCGGTAAATGCGTAAATCTATGAAGGTGACTATTAATGGTTGAACCAACCATTCAAGTTGGCTCAACATTTTCCATCAAGTGTTCAAACAACCCTTTAAGCACGCTACGACAAAATGAACTCAATGCGATTAAACTGTGAAACTTATTTCATTTACATCAAAATTATGTTTGAGGTCAACCAAAATAGAAGTACGAGATACAACTGCCAGCTCTACTTCGCTTAAAATGGCGAAGGATATCATGCAACCGATCGTGACAGATTATGATGTAGCGTCTGTGCCTTTATTGTATGCATGGGCATATTGTATTACATTTCATGTACAAATTTTGCCATCTGCTGACGATAACCTTTGGACATAATGGGTAAATGAGTCATTTATACGGGAGATAATAGAACAGCAATATTTATATGGTGTTTTTTTTCCTCAAGTTTTACCGAAAAAAAAAATCAAAGTTACTTCAGCAAATTAGTAAGAAATTAGAATGCTTTCATCTTGAGACCTTACTTTAATAAGCGCTGAATGTGTTACAATTTGACTGAATTTAGTGAAAAAGTTTTAGAAAAATTCATAAAGACTTACGAAAGTTAGTGTGCAAGCTTTATATGTATTTAAAAAAATTTCTCTCTACATAATTATTGCTTACACCATAATCGTATCATTTTCTTTTTAAATTAGGGTTGTGAAGTTATGTGAAATACAGGGTGACACAATAGAACGTGCATATTTAAAAAATAGATTAAAAAATAGATTACAGATACAAAAGATATGGTTAAAATAAATCTAAGGCATTGTAGAGTAATAAATGGAGTTTATTTTTTAAAAATAACATCATCTAAATGGTGACCCTCTCTACGACGGCACTCCTCTAACCGCAAACGAAAATTATTGAAAACTTTCTTCAGTAATACTAGTGTAATGGCTGCCATTTCACCACAGATATTCTCCTTCAGCTGAACGATGTTTCTTGGATTATTACTGTAAACTTTGTGTTTGAGGTATCCCCACATGGGACTACGTGGAGGCCATGGGATATCACCTCTTTTCGAAATCAGTCTGCCAGGGAACATCTGCTTCACCACCGCCATGGAGTCATTTGATGTGTGCCAGGTAGCTCCATCTTGTTGGAACCAAGTTCTGGAATTCACTATTCTTGAACTTTCAATTTCTGGAGCCAAAAATCCGTCCAACATCTCAACATAGCGTTCCGTATTAACCGTGACGTTTTGGCCCCGCGCATTTTCGAAGAAAAAAGGACCAATTATTCCTCTGCCAGAGATTGCTGCCCATACTGTCACTTTAGGACTATGCAATGGTTTCTGGTGTTTGATTTTGGCATTTTAACTGTTCCAGTAACGACAATTTTGACGGTTTACGAACCCATTCATAAGGAAATGAGCCTCGTCAGAGAAAAGGATATTGTCAAAATTGGAAAATCGATTAAGCATTTCATTAGCAAATGCGAGCCTTGCTATGAAGTCAGACTCTTTCAATTCTTGTGTTAATTACAGCTTATATGGATGCAGTTTAAGATCCAATGTTAAAATTCGTTGCAAACTTCGTCGCGATAATTGTCAGACAGACGATCTCTTGCGAGTCGACATTTGTGGATTTCCTCGTACTGACTCCATAACTCTCTCAACGTTGTCTTCGGTCCTAGATGTTCTTGGGCGACCAT
Organism: Philornis downsi; assembly: GCA_019455685.1. Taxonomy (NCBI): domain Eukaryota; kingdom Metazoa; phylum Arthropoda; class Insecta; order Diptera; family Muscidae; genus Philornis; species Philornis downsi. The sequence goes on along the minus strand of JAHXMU010000058.1, from coordinate 1,151,976 downwards.
TTGCTTGTGGTTTAAATGTTGAACCGGTCTCTTCAAAACGCTTTACCCATATTTTAATTAAATTAGCAATCGGAGCTTCACTAATTCGCCGTAGTCCATATTCAGCACAATATAGTCGCCTAGTAGCAATATATGAACGAGAATTCTCGTAAAATGCGCGCACGCAAAATGCGCGACGCTTCCCGTCGAAGTGATTTATAGCGACTAAAACTCCATGAGCCCGCCAACCAAACGATGTAGGCGCCCCCCCGCCCGCGCCTTTTCTACCCCGCAAAAAAAAATGATGCAATATGCACGTTCTATTGCGCCACCCTGTATATATCTGCAGTCAATAAGAATAAAAATAGAGTCATTATCCAAAACAAACGGCTAATGCTGCTTTAGTCAGTAGGAAATAAATGGAACAAGAAATTAATCATAGACTAGATCGGAATGCAGAAGCTAAAAAAACGAAACTTATGGAAGTGAAATGAATGAGTGTTTGAGTGAGTTATGACAATTTTTCAAAACGATTTTGTGAAATCGTAATATCTCTAACCATTGACATTAGTAAGAACACATTTTTTGATATTATTGTTCTTGAAATTCATATATCCTTAAGACACACTTTGTCATGATATCAAAATTCCGTATATTTCGAAGCTTACAACAATTCCCACAACAGTAATTTGTTGAAAAACACTTAATATTTTAAAATTTTTACTTCAATCGTTTTTTCTTGTTAGTACAGATTTGTATGATTAAGACTTTATTTAATCAGATGTAATTGGAAATGAAGCATGTTAGATCGTCCAGACATCTCGGTTGATTTCTATAATTCACAATTGCTGCCCTCGGCTTATTATTGTGAGTCGACTGCAGATTCTGGCTAAAAAGTGATCCAAGTCTTATATACAAATTTCGACCTGGCTGAAGCTAACACTGAGATTGGTATGAGATTGGCGTTCGTATTCTTGGAATACAGATGATCAAAGAAATATGTAAAATATATTTTGATACAACATATTTATATTTGATAAAATTGTTTCAAGTGGTAAATATTGACACGAATGTTACTTTGGTCTCATACATACACAAAATGTGCATACAAGTGACTTAATACATTGGCCGCATACTGTTGACCGTTCACATACATTCTCGTCCATATAGAACGAACGTGCTGGTCTTTTCATATTCATATGAGTGTAACAAATCCTTTTAATCATAATTCATTAGTTCTCTACATTGAGCTAAATGTTGCTTTGACGCTAAATCCGTCATCACTACCTTTCATACGGTTCTTCGCACTTCGATTGAAACTGAGTCTTGTGCTCTCCATCAGGTCGTTCATGTTAAGATACAGAAATGGAAGGACAGTTTAAAATGATTTCATTTCATACCTGAGTAGTTTTATAGACGGGTTATTTATGAATTTAAATATAATAAAATAAGACAATTTTTAAAACGCTACAATCTTTAAATTAGTTTTTGTAAGACACAAATTCATAGTAATGAACAAAATGAACGGTTATATTTATTAAGCTGAAATAGTTTGGAAAACGACTAAAGTTTGAAACACGAAAATTCATACTTTTGAGAATAAAAGTAGAGTAAAAAACATAAATCTGTAACCAACATCCATTTTAGATGGCCATAGATAGAATTACGAAAATTGGTTTCCCCTTTTAGGGTAAGCATGTGACAAAAAGGTAATTCGTGGTTTTGGGAGTAAAAACATGGTCGCCGTACGAGAAGAAAAAATGTTTTCGAAATTTATGTCCTTAAAGATAAAAACAGGACAAAATGGGTAAAATCAAGTGGCTAAAGTTAGAACTGTAAAAATTTCTGTCTTTCAGGGTATTCACCATCACGATAGGGATTTTTTAAAATTTTCGATTTTAGAGACAGAATCAAACTGCTAGAACCAGAATCACGAATCACGAATTTCCATATTCCATTTACTGTTTGAAACTCTTGCTTTTAGGAATAAAGCCAGGATAAGAAGGGAATATAATGGGACCACTCGTCAGACTAAACTATAATTCTAGGATTTTAAAAATTCATACGATGATTTGACTTTAAAAATTAAGCGCAAAATAAACGTGGAATTTTGCACCATTTTTAGATTCAAGGGCTAAAATAGATGTAAGAGTACACGAAAATAGTACCATTGTCCATAACAAATGGTTCAAGGCCCTTTTCCCATGCAATATAGGCGCGCGGTAGTAACAAACTGATAGGAAGGGGGGAAAGGCACCATCATCTAATGCAGAAGATTGAAGCTAAAGCATCAACTTTTACAGTGCAGTCACTTATAAGGATAAGGGTTTTTTTTGATAATCTCACTTTTAGACAATAAAATATGAAAAAAAGGGGAAAAATTGATATTATAGCCAAGCTAGAAGCTAGAACCGAGAATTTGGACGTGTAACAACGCGGACAAAATTTAAAAAGGGATTTTTAATTTTTGAGGATAAAATGTCAAAGAACGAAGATAAAAATACAGCCATTATCCAAAACAAACGGCTGATACCACCGTTCCCATGATCATAGGTTCAATCTCGCCTACAGTCAACTATCGTTACTTGAGCAGCGGTCACCTCGCTGTGTGTGACGAACACTTCGAGTAATCGACAAGTATTGTAAATGCCCCTCAAACTGTAACGTTCGCAATCATCGTTAAACTTTAAGTTCCACTAAGCCAGTAGGAAATAAATGGAACAAAAAACTAACCATGGACTAGATCGGAATGCAGATTGTTAAGAAAACAAAACTTAAGGAGAACATCTACACTTTAAGAATGGATTTTATGAAAGCCACTTTTATGGACCGAGAAGGAACAAAAACAATGCCGTCGTCTACACTGTGAAGTGCTGCAGTGATGATGAAGCAAGTAATGTTTGTTCGAAATTTCAAATGTCAAGAGTTCAAACGGTTGCGAGATGAAAAAGTGGCATCCCCCTGATCAAACTTTAAGAGTCGGAGTCCTGAAAATTTGTAAAAAGATTCATCGTAGCAGTGCTGAATAAATAAATGCGTCAAGTTAACCGATTCACAAGAACGTTTAATTTACTCCTCGAAACAAATTGCTGCTGCTATCACATTGACATATTTTCTGATATTCTCCAGAGAAAGATTCAAGAAGCTTTAGAAAATGTAATTAACGTAAGTAGCTGTTTTATTACGTGTTGCACTGGCGATGATAGTTTAATTGTGATTAAAACCCCAGTATCGTTACTTGATCATCCATCCGCATTAGCTTATCAAAAAATTAAGCTAATTGTTTGGTTCCGCTGAAAATTTGTCAATGCTTGAGGAGGCTGCAGTAACATTTCGCAGTTGTCTGCCAATTATGTCCATATTATTCGCGTAATTTGGTATTTATTAAAGATGAAACCAGCTGCATTTACCTCAGCTTTCATCATAATTACCCCCTTACGCGTATGTAGAAAATGTCATGCGATGTTCTGTCCCAATGCCTCGTTTGGTGTAAAACTTCTTATTAAGATTTGTCCCTATTCTTACTTTAAATTTCGTCTCAGTCAGTGTCATCCTAGAAGGAAAAGACATTGGTTTCATAACATTTTTGCAGTGTCGCACAATCATCCAATAACATTCTGTGAATTTTCTTAATCGCGTCTGGTGTGGACACCTCAATTGGTCGACCACCATGGTGTTCATCTTGGCAGCTCGTACGGCCTCGCTTGAACTCTGCTACCCAATATTTTACAGTCGTGAAGGAAGGTGCAGACTTCCCAGGATTTCATATTGGTTGAACTGAGAAATTATAACATAACAATTACATAACGGTGACTAATTTCTTCCACGTTTACAAATTAATTTACTTTTGATGACTCCAAAGGAGTAAAGTTGCTGCTTTTTACCATAATAATCATTTTCAAACTACTGGCATCGTCTATACGCCAGGTTGACTAATTTTTTAATCGCCCTTGGATATAGTCTCTATGCCGAAGACTTCATTTATAGCTCCGCTTTTCATATTGTACGCTACTATGGATGAATCTATGGTTAAACCCGAACTATGACATCACAAAATCAGGGTTTGTAAACTTTTTGTACTGATTTTAGTTAATAAATTCATGTATCTGTGAACTCCAACCTTATCTGTTTCTGCATTTACTTGCAATAATGATTCTTAAACCGATCACAATCCAGTAATGTGATTCAGTGCATTAGATATGCTTATTTCACAAAGTTGTTCGAATTCGGGTATACTCCGGAAAAAATTCATAAACATCTTATGTGAATATATATAGCAAAGTTAACATTTTGAGAGTAAAACCACATTTTGAAGGTATTTTCGCATAAATTTATTATATTTGTTATGGTTGACCATTATAGCGGTATAGACAGAACAAGGAATTTGTTCACTAAGGAAACCCGTTTTTTTCTTTTTTTTTTTTGGAAATACTTTGAAAACGATCCATCTCAAGAGAGCTGCTACGTCAGACACATTTGAGAAATCGACATATATGGTAACATATTTGCAAACTTTGGCGCCGTCAAGCCGAAACATTTTGGTATTCCTTCTTCTTTGTTTTGATGAATATTCTAACAACAGCATAAAGTCATATCACCAACCATGATAATCAACTTATATTCACTAACAGACTATTAAGTGGTTGGACGCGAAATATTCCACAAGTTCGCAATATGGTTTGCAATTTTCATAACAGGAAATTCCGTCGGCTGCAATATGAAGAATAGAAAATCACTCAACTTAGAGCCAATTTTCATTTTCAAAGAGAACATAAATTAATTTTGGAAAGTGATATTGCTTTGTGATAAGTAAGTGTGTAATAAGATATTGTGTTTACGGGAATGAACCCAACAAAAATTCATTAAAGGGGAAATTTAATTTAAGCTGAAAGTTAGTTTAAACTAGAAATTATTAAGATAACTTGCCTGTATTCTGATAAAAATATAAAATTGTTCACGTGGTAATAAGCCAAAGACATGATTATTGCATAGGGTGATTTTTAATCACGAAATCCTTGTTTTTTAATCGGAAAAAAAGCACTCAAAGTTGTATCATATATTAAAATTTGTATTGGAATCGATAAATTGGTCTTTGCCATTTAATTTTTAAAGATAATTTCATATAAATGTTGTCCGCGGCTCCATCTTAAAATGTCCATTCGGAAGGTCCAATTTTTCGTCACTTTTTCGAGCATTTAGGCCTGTATTCCACGAATAATGCATGTTATGTTATCCTGTAGGGCTACAATAGCGTTCGACTTGTCTACATAGACTAACGACTTGACATAACCCCACAAGAAATAACCAAGAGGCGTTAAATCGCAAGATCTTGGAGGCCAACTCACATGTGGCATGTTGCACCGTCCTGATGAAACCACATGTAAACCAAGTTCAACTCAGCCAATTGGGGCGAAAAAAATTCCTTGTGGTTGAGTAAACAAATGCCCAATCGCTGAAAACGGTGACGAATTGGCATTTCACGATCGTCATTAACACTGGTCGCTACGGCTGCAACATTTTTTTCCTTCGGTACGCACTCTACACATGCGAGTCGATGGTTTTATGTCCAACAAAGTAAATTTGGTGCGAAATTTGGAGATAACAGCATGAATTGTTGATTCAGCAGGTCGATTATGACGACCGTAAAATGGTCGTATCAAACGATGCTCATTTGTCACAGAGCACGAATTTTGATAATAAATTTCAAGGATTTGCAATCGTTGCGCATTTGTTAGTCTTTCCATGATGAAATGGCAGAGTATACTGTATACTTTCCACTTTGACAGATGACGTTTGGACACCATTACCAACCAGTGCTGCCAACCTGAAAAACTTAAATCTTAAAAAATCACCCTATATTACAGACTTGCATTTGATATTTGGCTTTTACAAAAATTCGGAAACCACCCATTTGCGAATAAGATGAGCATTAGCTTCAATAGAGCGAAAAATGGACCTAACTCAATAAAGATATAACTAGATATCGCTTAGCTACCTATCACCAGAAATAGCCTCTCCAGCAATCTCTCCCAATTACTTCAACAAAACGCCGCCTAAGGTTTCTGCATAAAATGTATTAATACATAGCGTATTCGATGGAACTGCCACAATCGATTGTCACACCACCTCTAAGAAAAAGGATAATGCATACATGGCAACCATGCAGCCAATTGTAATACATTGAATGAGGGAATGCTGTAGAAAAGAAAGAAGCTAATTAGAGATTGGCTTTTACTTTTTAGATACTTTTTTTCAGCAGGAAAAAAATAAAGGGCTTCTCTCTTTTAAGAACGATGGAAATCTGGTTGTATATATGAAGAGTGTGCTGCGTCCATGGAGAAAGCACTTCCAAAAGTTCCTAGTTCCAAATGGCAGTTTGAAAGAAGAAGTCACGCCAATCGTTGACGATGGCATGGACTGCTCGGTACCGAACCAAAATGAAATCAAAATAACACTTTTTTGTCACGAGATCCATTGACCGGCAGGTTCATTGAATATTGCTGACAATGAACAGGCATTGAGCATCTGGAAACCCCTGCGCATGGCATAATATAATAACTACATTTCCAAAAATTGGAGTGTAATGTGGTATAAAGAGCTTTCCGAATAGGGCAAGCCAATGCTGAAATGGAATATAACAATCTGAGTGTGAGATATTATAGAAATTCTTTCCTTTTATTTGAGAGGAAATGTAGCATCGTTAAAATGTCCGCGGTGGCTGCACGGTTCCATTTCATTAACTCTGCCGCTTAGATGGGACTGAATCTGACCGGGAGCCTGAGTTATGTTGACTTTTGGAGCAACAGGCTTACGACAAATTGGCCAATTGAAGTCACGTCTGCGAGAAATAAACATCCCTCCGGTTATTTATGCGAAATTTCTAATGTGGTGTTCACTGTATGGCAAAGTGTTCAAACTATGGAAGCTCATTAAATTTTGCTTATATTTTCACATTTCTACATTTCCATTTCCGTTTTGGAATATACATCGAGAATTATATTCGAGCATGGCCATGGCAAAATTATTACGCCAGAATTAATGAAGTAGTAGAATATTTGAAAGTTATAGAGGTATCAGAAGTCGAATAATATTTCAGTCCGTTTCAATTCTTAGACATAAGTTAATCGAGCATTTGATATATGATAAGTTTGACTTAATTCGGTTTGACTTAATAAAAGTCTTAACTTAACTTTGACTTTGTGGAGTACTTAAGATCATATCTCATTAAGTATTCGGTATATGTACTCAGTATTCATAATAAGTAAAGTATGGCAACATCGTTGACTGTTTGTCTTTAGCTTCTGTTTGTCTTTTCCATTCATTCGCAAATTAGCTGTATGGCATACAACACATCTTTGTAACTAAACATAATAAATAAATAACTTTTAAGCAAATATAAGTGTATTGCGTTTAAATTAAAAGAACTCTCGGTTATCACAATGGCGACGAGCGATAAAAATACAGTGATCCTGGGAACTCTTCCACATTTTGATTGTGACCGCAACATTTGGCACATTTTTAAGTCGCAGCTGGAGCAGTTTTTTCTAGTAAACGACGTAGCAGAAACAAAAAAAAAGGCTATTCTGCTAACAACTATAACGGAAGGTGCCTACATTCTCCTACAAAATTTGTTGCATCCAAAGGAAATTAATGTGCCTACCACAACTTTAGGCAACTGCTTCGATGCGTTCGACAAACATTTCAAAGCACCTACGTCAACTTTTGCCGAGCGATATAAATTCTATTCAGCAAATAAGAATGCAGCTGAAACAGTGAACCAGTGGTCAGTGCGTGTGAGATCGCTTGCAATGCAATGCAAGTTTGGTGAGTCATTGGACATGGCAATGCGTGATAGATTTGTAATGGGTCTGGAGAAAGGTCCGGCCAAAGACAAAATCTTTCAAGAAGACGCAACTAAGTGCACATTGCAAAAACTGTTAGACATAGCTAACGCCACAGAGTACCTACAACAACAACATGATGAGGTAAGGGTAAAAAGCGAAACAGGCGACATTATGCACATAAGAAGCAGTGGGAAGCAAAGAGCATACGAGAAGCAGCAACAAGGGCAGCGACAGAAGCACAAAAATGAGCAGAGGCAGCAACAACAAAAACAGCACAGATGTACCGTATGCGGCTACAACAACCATTCACAAGCGGAATGCAGGTATAGAGATTATAAATGTAAAAAATGTGGATTGGTTGGGCATTTAAAAAAAGTATGTAAAAAAAAGCTAGAAAACCAAATAAATTATGTACAAACTAGCGAAGCTGTTTTGTACACATTACAAACTGAGGTAGATGAGCCTATATATGTGAGTGTAGTTGTTGAAAATTTGCCGTTAACATTTGAGTTAGATACGGGTTCAACATATAGTGTGTTGTCAAGTGATGTTTTTGTTAAATTATTTAAAACCAAAAAAATATTGCCAACTAACATTGTGCTCAAATCATATACAGGCGAAGCTATTTACCCAACAGGGATGTGTTATATGGAAGTGCTATACAAGGGCGAATCAAATGAGGTTTCTTTTTTGGTTGTTAAAGGCGGTGGGCCACCCCTATTAGGTCGAAATTTTTATAAAAAATTTAAGTTGAGATTCGCGGAAGTAAATCATTTAAGCGCTAATAATGAAAAAGACTTAATTGTGAGAAAATTTAGTAGCTTATTTGATGGTGGATTAGGGTGTTATAGGAAGGATAATGCTAAGCTTATATTGAAAGACAATGCAACGCCAAAGTTCTGTAAGCCGCGACCGGTGCCACTAGCAATACAACCAAAAGTTGAAGCTGAATTAGACAATTTGGTAAAAATTGGTGTATTAAAACAAGTTCAATATTGCGATTGGAGCACCCCAATAGTGCCGGTACTGAAAAAAAATGGGCAGGTGCGAATTTGTGGGGATTTTAAAATTACGGTCAATCCACATTTAGAAGTCGAACAATACCCACTACCGCGCATAGAAGATATTTTTTCAAAATTAAATGGGGGAGTGGAGTTTAGTAAATTGGACATGTCCATGGCATACCAACAAATAGAACTTGATGATAGCTCAAAGGAATTAACCACAATTACTACTTCTAAAGGGCTGTTCCAATACAATCGTTTGGTTTATGGTTTGGCATCAGCGCCAGCCATTTTTCAAAAACTAATGGACAAGCTGTTAGTAGGTTTAGATGGAGTAGTAGTTTTTTTGGACGATATTTTGATCACAGCCAAAAACAGAGAGAGTCACGTTAAGAGGTTGGATAAAGTTTTAACAGTTTTAAAAGAAGCTGGCCTTAAATTAGCACCAGAAAAGTGTGTTTTCTTCTCGGAAAAGCTCTCATATTTGGGTCACATAATTGATAAAGACGGATTACATACGTGTCCAAATAAAGTTAAAAATATCGATGCTATGGACTATCCAACTAGCGTAAAGGAACTGCAAAGTTTTTTGGGGGTAATAAATTTCTATAGAAAATTCTTACCAGATGTGACTACGACTTGTGCGCCGTTGTACGAGTTGCTTAAGGCATCAAAAACTTTTGAGTTTAACGATCTGCATCGCCAAGCGATTGACAAGTTAAAAGTCAACCTTAAAAAAAGCACATGTCTAGCTTATTTTGAGCCTAATCATAGAACTAAAGTCACTGTGGATGCAAGCCCAATTGGTGTTGCAGCAGTGCTATCACAGATACATGTCGATGGTCATGAAGTACCAATCGAATTTGCGTCCCGTAAACTTTCGGATGTCGAACAGCGATATTCGCAATTAGACAAAGAGGCACTAGCCATATTCTTCGGTATTCGTAAATTCCATCATTATGTTTACGGTCGACATTTTACTTTAGTTACGGATAATAAACCATTACAATATATTTTTGGTCCAAAAAAAGGAATACCAGTAATGGCAGCAAACCGTTTGCAAAGAATAGCTGTAGCACTATCAGGGTACAACTTCAACATTATTCATGTTAAATCGGAAGAAAATGTGGCAGACTATTTTTCCAGACACCCAATCGGCAATGACCGTTATGAAGATGTAGCTGAAGGAATAGCATTTCACTATTTTCAAGAGGTAAATAAGACGCCTTTAAGTTTTGAGAAAATACGTGAACATACAATGAAAGATGAAGTGTTACAAAAGGTTATACTAATGGCACAATCTAAATGGCCTGAAAAATGCGACGATGTAGAACTGAAACCGTATGTTACACGTAACATAGAAATTTATGAAGAAAAAGATTGCGTATTTTGGGGACACAGAATAGTTATCCCAAAAAGTCTACGCAATGAAGTTTGCAAATTTTTACATAAAACACATATGGGAATCAATAAAATCAAATCGATGGCTAGGGAGTGTTGTTGGTGGCCCAGTCAAAACGAAGATTTGGAAAATATTGTTAAAAGTTGTGAGTCGTGTTTAATTAACAGAAACAATCCACCTAAGAATGAGCTAATAAATTGGGAATGGCCAAAACGGGCATGGCATCGTATTCATATTGATTTCTTTGGTCCTTTTTGCAAGCGATGGTGTCTTGTTGTAGTTGATAGCTACACCAAATGGGTCGAATGTGTCGATATGGGTACTAATACTACATCTCGGAATACAATATTGGCATTAAAGGATTTATTTTCGAGGTTTGGCCTACCAAATGAAATTGTTTCCGATAATGGAACTTCATTTGTGTCTAAAGAATTTAAAGCATTTACAGAAATGAATGGAATCCTACATATTACAACCCCTGTTGGTCATCCAGCAACAAATGGCCAAGCAGAAAACACTGTAAAAACGATTAAGACAGGGTTAAAAAAATGTTTACATCAAGTTGACACCACACAATTCAAATCAATTTTGTACAATTTTTTACTCGATTATCGTAACGCAAAACACAGTAGTACAGGTGTATCCCCAGCGCGGTTAATGTTTAAAAGACAGCTTCGCACTAGGCTAGATCTCATTAATCCTAATAGAAAAGCAGAAATTGTCAAAAATGAACAGATTAAAAAGAATGTTGTAAAAAGTCAAGAAAATCAAAAGAAAAATTATCATGGAAAGAAGAAAACTAAATTTTACGTTAGCGATTTTGTCATGGTCAAAGATTATTCTGTACCCGGTAAAGTTTCATGGATAAAATGTAACATTAAGAAAAAAATTGGTAAACAAACCTATTTGGTACAACTATTGAATTCTGAGAAAATATGGAAAAGGCATGTAAATCAAATTTTACAATATAATAATTCTGATGGAAATAATATTGAAAACAATGTAAATACTTCTAGTATTTTGAATGATCATATACAGCCTATAAGGCCAGAAAATGTAGCTATAAGTGTAGATCTAAGTAATGATATATCACTACAAAAAGAAAACGAAACTATTGTTGAAAACCCGATCACGGAACGATTATCTTTAGAGGAAGGAAACAATAATATACTCAAAAACCCGAGATTGGAACAAAGATATAATCTTAGACCTAGAAATTGAATCGTTGTTCTCATATATATACATAAAAAATGTCTGAAATTATAAAATTATTATGATATATATGGAAAAAACGATTACGAGGGGGTATATGTGGAGTACTTAAGATCATATCTCATTAAGTATTCGGTATATGTACTCAGTATTCATAATAAGTAAAGTATGGCAACATCGTTGACTGTTTGTCTTTAGCTTCTGTTTGTCTTTTCCATTCATTCGCAAATTAGCTGTATGGCATACAACACATCTTTGTAACTAAACATAATAAATAAATAACTTTTAAGCAAATATAAGTGTATTGCGTTTAAATTAAAAGAACTCTCGGTTATCACAGACTTAATAAGAGATCAAACTGATCATTTTTAATGCGATGTACTAGAACAATTGTTAATCGATCAATTCTTGCAAATTTTATTTAATATTATAGAGCAATGTAGTGAAAAAAACCTAAGTCACATTTACAGACGTAAGATTAAATATTGGTAAATCATTCGATCTGTTAAGAGGCATTGGAAGTTGCTGCCCTATATCGTTCATTTACAATTATCGGCTACAATCTTCCAAAATTGTGCACTGTGCCCCATTCCAAACTTGTACATTCCTGAACACAAATGAGACACTGACATGTACAAAGGATATACCCGTAGTTACCTTCGGAATAATACTTTTATACTGTCATCTTAAGCAATGGAGTTATATACTATATAGTACCAGGTACCTTTTGATCAAATGTACAGGATTATTCGTTTTTCGGTTTCAAAAGTGAAGTTAAATAAAACACAAATAAAGATATAATTTTGATCAAAATTTTATTTTATTATTATACTTAGACATTGCCATTATGTACGAAATACTGTATGATTTAAAAGACTGGATTGATTGTAGCAGTGCATCCTTTTGAGGTAGTTTTCGACCACTTCTTTGCACATTTCGGTCGAAATCTTGGCGATAATTTGACGAAAGTTGGTTTTAAAATGCTCTAACGTTTGAAGATTATCCGCGTAAACACTGCCTTTGACGCAACCTCACAAAAAAAGGGTCTAACGGCGTCAAATCGCATGATTTTGGTGGCCAATTGACATCGTCAACACGTGAAATTACGCTTTCTGGAAATTTTTGAAGCAATAAGGTCGAAATCGGTCGTGTTGAATCACGTTTGAGTCACCACTTTTGTAGCAAATTTTAATTATTTTACGCATTCTTCGGTTGTTAAACCATCCATACTCGTAAATGGCAAAATTTTCACTAAATAAATAAAACTTCAGATGACAGGTATTTAACAGCTGACAGGCTTGTTAGACCGCCGGTTTTGAAACCACTAAGTGGGTAGCCCTATACTGAAAATGCCACTAGAATATATCGACAAAATCACTAATTTGAAATTTTTATGGTTTTGTGGTTTAGACCACTATTGCTTTCATCGCGTTAAATAAAAGGCAATTCCAAATGTGACAGAATGTAGGCTCTCTAAGTACAACAATATGCAACTGCACCTTTCCACATTGGAAACGTTTCTGACTCCTGTTGTAAGCTCCCAATTTTCTATCTAACGCAATTTTCTATCTAAGTGCAAGTTCTTAAGAAAACTCTTTTAACTCTTCTCTATTGAAAGAACCGGAAGAAACCTTTTTCAACCTGTTTTATTTAGAACCCGGTTTTTCGAGCACTGGAATGCTGTAGTGATTTGACCGACCGTGGCATGATGGTAAGTGCAAGCGACTACAGTTGGGATGATCGCGGGTTCAATCTCGCCTGCAGCCACCACCTATTGTTATTTGAGCGGTGGTCACTTCAACATGTCTGACGAACATTTCGAGTAGTCAAGTAATCGACAGGTCTACTATATGCTTCTGAAATAGTGACGTTCGGAATCGTCGTTAAATTGTAAACTCCGTTTAATGAGTCTCTTAATAGAAAGTGTGTAAGCTCGCTGAATGTCAGAAGGTCTCCTACGTCTCATTTATGGGATGCGAAGGATTTTTTTTAGTTGTAGTAGTGACCGCTATTACAAACTAAGTTCGTTGTTGATATTTTTCCAAAAATATAACGGTACATACAAAAAATATTTGTTATTCCATCAAAGGATTCAATTTTTAAAGTGCGTAACGAAAAAGAGACTGTGTAAATATGAATGCACTATCTGGGGGCGTTTGTATAACTTCCATACCTTCACAAGACGGAATAATGGTATATCTTTAGATACTGCAAAAATTTAACACCAAACAGAGGTGTCTTTCGATTAATTATGTTGAATGACTTTTTGAGCTGATTGAGCTATGTCCGTTAGTGTGGTTGGCTAGCTAATTGGTAGACATACCTATTGTCACACATTTTTATGAAAATTCTTAAAACTTGCCACAGACTAATATTTTGCAAGCCTGTAGCGGAAGTTGTAGACGGGCTATTTTGACACTAGTTTAAGTTTTCCTCAGACGACGTTTTTTTTCATAACTACAGCAGCCTAAATTTATGCCCAATCCAAAATTTGTATAAATTTGCCAATTGACCAGTCCCCTTCTCGCACCTGCCATACAAGTAAACGATATAACCCATATATTGTCAGGTTAAAACCTTTCATTTAATTACACAAAACATAGACTAACTTAACATTGTGTAAAAATATGAAGCCAGAATGATAATGGAGAGCATCGTCGCATCCCTTCTGGTACCTTCCACACAAAATGACAGATTTTCTGAATCTCGGTCTTTCCTCTGCGGTTTCTAATTAGTAATTGATTTACTATTCTCTGTAAAATATGAGAGAAACGACTAAATCACTACGCTCTTTCTGATACCTCCTTGACAAACGCCCGATTTAATCGTTATATTCCATTAATCGTCATATTCCTTCGTATGTTTCAAGCGGTTAAAGTCAGGAAAATTTGTCAAACGTTATGCTTTGGACATGCTTAGTTTTGGAAATAAAAGTTTACTCTGCAGCAAATCCTATTCTAGTGTGTCTAACACAAAATGTTCGATTTATTGAAGTCTAATTTTTAGTCTGTTATCCCTAATTCATAGACTTCTATAAATAAGTTGTAATATATTTTTATTGAGCTTTATTTTGGAACAATTGCCAGTGAGTATCTAGCGTGTTACCAAGCAACTATCACCCCAGATGTTTTTGCACCAACCTAAAAATATTTTGAACTTAGGTATTTTTCAGTTCACCTGGTTGGAATTTCCGGTTTACCTACTGCTTTAGTCTTTTTTTGCGGTTTCTCTTGTGTTCATTGGCTCCACCGCCATTAAATAAATCATTCTATTACCATTCAAATGTAAGGTACTAAATCCTAATATTTGTCTGTAAAAATCTACTATTTGGTGAGCCCTTTTTGTCATAATGTTTAATGTTAATGTTTTACTTAGCATTCTTCCCTTCCACACTGTCACTGTTGCATGATGTGATGCGATGACAACAGTGTGTTGTTTATTAACAACTTCTAACAATATTAGAGGCACAGTTAATATGTTTTTCCGGTTTGATTACCAACTAAAGGCAATAATTCAATTCTCAAGTTTGTCTTCAACTACAAAGTGATAGTCTGACGTCACATCTGCATACATACATTGGGGAAAATGTGCATCGAGAAAAAACAAGGCATCAGAATTCCTAAAAGCTTATTTCTTTCTCGGTGTCAAAAAAAAAAAAAAAAGAAACAAAATCAGTTTCCTTTTCTTTCTGCGAGACTACAACAAATATAGGAATAGATCAGTGTTTTAACACAACTTTATCCTGCAATGATTACTCGACAATATCTTCAAATTCCAATTAAGAGCCAACATGTTGTTCGTTCGTCAACATCGATTTCAACATGGGTTACTTGTGTTCA